>OOFC01050851.1:37007-51154 GCA_900323345.1 Pseudochromis fuscus | reverse complement strand
CATTATTTTCACGGACCAGCCTTCAAGGTGTGGCAGATAAATACAGAGAAAATAATATAACACGACCGGCATAAAAAGTTGTCATCTTACCCTTTGCAAAGAAGCTCTCCAAAGACGTTTCTATTTTAGTCATTTTGGCTAGTTTGCAGGCGTATTTTTTGGCGTATCTTTATTGTTTTAATGTATCTGAGGGTATACGTGAGGTGGTACGTTTTATCATGTAACCGAGACAAGCGTATTGACGTGTCAAGAGGCAATGGCAAAAGTTAAGTCATTCCTTTCAAAATAAAATGTCTTTCAGACTCTAATAATCAATACAACAGAAGTTATAATTACCTCCACCAAGGAGGTTCTGTTTTTACCGGGGTTTGTCTGTCTGTTTGTTTCCAAAATAACTCTAAAAGTTACAGATGGATTTTGATGAAATTTTCAGGAATTGTCCAGATGGGGATCAGGAACAAATGATTAGATTTTGGAAGTGATCTGGATCACCGTCTGGATCCAGGAAGTTTTTGAAGGATTCTTTAACATTGGGAGATAGGACCATATGTGACATTTATACATATGACTCCACCAAAAATGATCAAGACACTTTGAAAAACAATACAGGACAAGTTTCTAACATGGTCTACAATATATCAAAGATTGATCTGGATAAAGGAATAATTTCAGATAATATGATCCAGAATATGAAAAAATCCATCTTTGAAACTTGCATCATAAAAAAAACAAATGAAGCTAGAAACATGCAACAGACATCTTTAAACAGCCACGACGCTGTGGAGCTAATATTGATATAAATAAACACAAGACTAAAACTAGTAATATCTTTGGTGGAAGTCACAATATGAAGGAAATGTTGTGTTGGTGGAGGTCTGAGCTCTCCCAGTGCTTTTCTACTTTTATTCATTCTTTCTGTGCGGCTCGGTAAAAACGGTACCAGTCCCCGGCCCGGTGGTTGGGGACCACTGCTGTAGACGGTGGTAAGTGTTATTTTATGTGTCTGTTCCACGTCTGAATCACAAACCCGCTCGGTGCTGACATCAGATCAGATGTAGTCATGATTCTGCATCACCCAGTGTGGAACAAGGTGGAATAAATGCACATTGATAATGGTGCACACATGATGAGGCTGTACTGACGTGAAGAAATCAAGACAGGTCAGGAAGTTGTTCCCGGACATCAGTTGGATTGTAAGAGGGTCACAGATACCCAGTCCCAGAACTGGCTGTGAAAAGCACCTGCAGCATCTCCCTGTGCATTTACTAAAGGTGTTCACAGCTCTGCTTTGGTTTGTGCTACACGGCTGTTACAGAAAATAGTTCAGCCAGTTTAAAGTCCTGTCCAGAACAAACCACAGAAATGAATTAGTCATTCATGTGTTTATTAGGGAGCGTTTTCTACATTTTAATAGCTCATACAAATTGCAGTCTCTGTTTTGAAACGAACAAACAAACAAACACACAGGTTGCAGGGTATTTTCACTGAATGCCAGTTTCAGTTAGAGGTGAAAACACTTTGGACCCTGGTGATTTTCTGTGACCCTCAGAAAGCTTCTCTCAACCCTCTTTGGGTCTCAACCCTGCCAGCTGAGAAACACTACATTAGACCACCCAGTGCTGTCATGTCGGCCCGAATCTCGTTATCTCCACAGAGAGACCTTAGCTAACAAGAACCTAACGACTTCCCTTAACGACACGTCTCCATGGAGATAACTGGACATCACCTGGAAACCATGACGGCAGAGCCTGATGGCCGGGAGGACAATTTAAGCCCATTTCATGTCCACACAATCACACAATCGCACAAACTCTCATGTGGGGTAAAGTGTCTCTGGGTACATGTTCTTGGAGGCTTGCTAAAGTACGCACACACACACACTCACAAATCCCCCATCTCTCCACTCTTTTTGCCTCGGAGGTAATGACCACACATTTTGCAGTGCAGACAGCCACAATTGGGACTATTTGCACAGGCCTCTCTCAGCTAATCTGTCGGCTGATATTGAAGAGTAATCTGCAGAAATGAATGGACCGGTGTCTTCACGGTTCATCCTGTCATTTCCCCTTTTACTGTAATTGAGAGGTGGCACCCTCGTATGTGTAGAACATGCCGAACCACAGAAAACTGACTGCAAAATGCCCAAATTGTGTCAGTGTCTGGGGACAAATCAGTTCCTCTCAATCCCTGTAAGTTGATTTTTGAGGGCAAGAGGACAGTGGCATTTTCAGAGCAAAGCAGAGAATCTGGTGGGGCTGGCAAAGTGTGAACGTTGCTTTTTTCCCCTGATATTATTCCCATATAACACAATCTTACAGCAGGACATTGTTTGGCAGTGTCCTCTAAACCTCCCACTGGTTATGATGTTTCCTCTGCTTCCTCTGTGATGAAGGCTCTGGACCTGCTGGCTCACACTGAGTGAATCTCACTCAGGAAACATAATAATACAGATTCACGATGTCTTCGACCTACGGCGTTTCGTGGTTACATCGCCACCTCCCATAAAGTTATTCAGAAAATGTTGGATCATCATTCCAAGGTACGGTGTTTGCAACGTCGGCAAGCGGATCGAACAAATACGTTGTCATGCTATCGTGCTGTGCTATTCACTGGTTGTACACCATTTGGATTGTACTACATCCATACACCCAGATGAAACAGACCACTACACTGGTCCATGTGCTTGTGTTTGATTATTTCGAGGGTTCCCTGACAAGAAGTAGGAAAAAAAAAGTTGAATATTGCTGATCTTCCCAGAAAGCCGCCGTTCAGGGTGCCAGTAATCTCAGAGTAATGCTGGGTAATGGGTTTCAAAGGTTAAATTCTGACTAACTTACGACTTATGATGCTCCTTAAGAACCGATTTCTGATGTGAGTCAAACACCTTCTATGTAGGTGGCGACCAAAGTTTAGTGACGTAGTTACTATACTCACAGGGATACTTCACCAGTGTTTGCTAGCTGACGTTGCTGCTACCATACCTCAGCTGGTGAGTCACAAAAAACTCAATATCTCACAAAAGGTAAATTTGTGTTTCGTTAGCTGCAGTGGAGTCTGCCTTCAACAACAACTGCTGTAAGAATCAGTGGTGGACAGTAACGGAATACATTTACTTGAATACTGTACTTAAGTACATTTTTGGAGTATCTGTACTTTACTTGAGTATTTGTTTTTTTAGAAACTTTTACTTTCACTCTGCTACATTTCAAAGTCAAATATTGTACTTTGGACTCCACTACATTCCCAGGAAGTGTGTGTTACTTACTTTATATACAGTCTATGCTGCAATGTGTTTCAGGCTGTTTGTCCACGTGGAGTTACAGTCGCGCATGCGCAAATTGGCAGAAAGTGACCGACAGGAACTGAACAATAAAGAGGGAAGACAGGAAACAGCACGGTTTTGTCGTTGTACGTTTTTTTTAAAACGCTATATAGCATGTTAGCCTCTCGATGGGAAATTTGAAAACAAAAAAGCAAGACTGAACAGTCAACCAACAAAGTATTATGCACACTCTGCAGGAAGGAGTTTTCTTTTCATCGAAGCCCTTTCAGATTAAAATACCACATTAACAGGAAGCAGACATTAGTCGGGGATTGACTCGGGCACTGAGAACAATACAGCAATGTACTGATATTAGAAAATGTACTTTTACTGTGTACTTTTGAATATTTAAGTATTTTTAAAGGTAAGTATTTTAGTACTTTAACTTGAGTAACATTTTGACCATTATCTTTTATTTGTACTTGAGTAAGATTTGACCATGAGTATCAGTACTTTGACTCAAGTACTGAAGTTGAGTACTTTGTCCACCACTGCTCAGCTGTGGGACAGTTTCCTGGAGAATTATTATCATGAGTCATTTAAATAAAGTGTTGTGCATTTTTGTTTTTAAAATAGTTGTTGTTTAGATTGTTAATTACTTACTTATATGGATAGCTCTTAATTTGTGTATGATGCTATCTTAAAGTTGAAGATGGTGAAACCTCCTGTCAATCATTGGAGACCTGTCAATCAAACAAACCACGCCCCTAAATCATAGACAAAATGTATTTCATGAATGTAAAAAGGCCATTTTTTAATTGAAGTGTGAATTTGTTTTTGTGTCGCCACCCCTGCAGCTTTCACACCCTCAGTGTCTCTGTTACTGAAAGTGTAAAGAAATAAAATGAGAAAAATGTGTTGATTGTTTTAGTTTTTCAATAATAAATAAAAAACTGTACTTCTGAAAACAGTGATATGAGGTTTGTGTTCAGTAGATTGTATAAATTATAAAATTAGCCAGTGGAAAACATTAAAGGAAATATCCATCCCAGTGCAGCAAACATAATTATATTTATTGAGCTAAACTAGAAGCTCTCTTTACCCTGCTCCTCTGTCAGGTGCTTGGTGAGTTGGACTGTCTCAATCCATTTACAAGCACAGTAATAAACCTGTGTATTAAATGCTTTTTAATATGTTTTCCTCCTGCCCTGTCAGTTGCATTTAACTGTTGACTGTTGCATTATCACCTAGAATTTCTTGTGATTAACCTGTAATTAAACAGAGAGGAAAATGCTTATTAATAAATATGCATTTAAGTGAAACTGCAAAAATATTTCCTGACATAGGTTTGGCCTCACCAAATTAATATTCTAGTGAAACCTCCTTGTTGTTGTTGTTGTTGTTTTGTTTTTAACTTAATTTCCCCCCTTATTTACACCTTTTCTGCTTTTGTATTTGCAGTTCATTACAAAAATATTTAAAGGTAAAGAGAAATTAAATATATAAATAATAAGATGTAAATAGCCAATTCATCTGCTCAAAGAAAATCGTGTTTGAGGAGAAATGATTATTAGTAAAATTTAATATCCAAAAGGTTTCAGTAAGTTTTCCATCGACCATGTTCATCTCATAACATGAAAAATACACTGTTTATACATTTAATTCTTCCACAATCCATCTTTTCTCAAACACAACTTTAATATTTCTTTTCCTGTAAGTTAATTTTTCCATAAATTTCACTTCTTGAATCACTTTTCAAAGTCTGGGGGATTGTTTTTCCCCACCCTTTGAGGCTGTAATTCTCAAAACATGTTGAATAAGAGTGTCTGGAGGTTTTGCTGAACCCTGCTTGTTATTTAAGTAAATACCAAGTGATAAAAAGTTACACAATTAAAATTTACACTTTTGATTTATAGGTACAGTTTTATGAATGCTGCCCCCCAAAAATCCTTTATTTGATTTATTTTGTAATGATATCTACTCGAAGTGATCACAGAGTGCCTGTTTCTGGAGAGCCCATCCATAAGCTGCTCTGGTGATGAGGAGCAGGACAGCTCCAGTGGCTGTAGTTGCTGCTCCGCTGCACACAGCTTCAATGTATGATTGATTGATCTGTTTCCATAATCCCCTTTTAAACGGATTTTGCCAGATATCTTTTTTTTCTCCCTCTCCCTGCATGCATTACAAGCCCGTGCAGCACCTGCATGTGTGCAAGGCCATGTTTTTGTCTTGTGTACTGCACGCCTGCATGAGTTGTAGGGGAAGGGGCAAAAAGCAATCGGCGAGGCTTCAGCTGGAGATGGAATTGCCAGTTGTATATCTTAAAGCTGGACGTATTTATGTCCGGAGAGGTTCGCCTTTCTGCCTGCTCATCACAGCAACTGTCTGCTGCTGAACTGTGTGTGTGTGTGTGGCGTCTGCTGCTTCTCTGAGCATGTGCTGATAAGACAAAACCCACTGCATGTGCATTCAGTGCGCTGTATGTAGTGATGCATTTTCTCACCATTTGCATGTTGTGCAGTGTGTTTCCAAGCAGCGTGTCAGAAAATTCCTGCACATGCAAAGCTGTGTGAGAGGATTCATCAGGCTTTAGTTCCAAACAATTAATTTATTATTATGTATTTTAAATTGAACTGGCATGACTGTAATTCAGTATAATGACCCCAGCATACAGTGGTTTGTTCATTATGATGCTATACACACAACAGACGATGAGTCTCTGCTTAAACTGAGTTCAAATATTCACTTCAAATATATTGAATAATTTGTGTTAATTATTTGTTATTTACCTCTGGTGACCTGTCAATCTCTGACTATGAGAGTCTATAAAAATATGAAAATCTGCATTCAGAAGATGGTCTTTGCAGTCCACAGAAACACATTGACCAGTGTGTACTCAGAGGTAATTCTCACTTTAATTTAGATTCAAAATTAGAGCAATTAAACATACTATATAAAAAATCTGAAGGTATTGAGCCTCCATTTGAGGCTGGCATTGGTTTAGAAGCAGGACTTTGTTTCTAATTTACTCATTTTGATAAGTTGAATTAATTATAAGTTAGTAAGAAGCCTTTTTTGGGTCAGACCAAAACTCTTCATTTCATAACAAGGCTTTTATTGTGAAATATTTTCATGCAAACTATTTTTATTCACTTCTTTTTTTTCCTGCTCTGTGTTTGGGTTTTTTCCAAAGACTCTGCTTTCAATTAAATCAATTCAAATCTCTTTTTTATTTGACACCATGAGGCAAACTATCAGCTCCAACCATTATAGTGCTAAATGAAAGTCAGCAAGTTCTTACTCAACCTGCAATCGACCACCAAAAACACAGACACAAAAAATAATCAAAGACCAGCATCAACAAAAAAAGTCGACAAAATTCAAAGAAGACGAAATTCAAAATGAGCCACAACAGAATTAGGTAAGTGTGTTCAAACAGATCGCCATCAAGAGGAGTTAAGAGGAACAACAACAAAACAACATGTACTTGGAGAACAACAAACATTTCGAACACGCAGAATACATAAAAGTCCATGAACGTTTTGCACACCCTCTCCAGTACACCATGCTTTATTCACCAAATGTTTCCAACTACCTGACCTTGATGTATCAGTGCGACGCATTTTAATTTTGAGGAAGAAACACAGATTGTCATGGAAGCATAAAATTGTGTTGGAGCTTGTCACAGCCTGAGGGGAAACCAGCAGGACAACATCTAAACCTGCACCGAGCTCCTTCAGTATCTGACTCATCATTCAGGTTCTTGTTGCCTCTCGTTTTAACCGTTAAACTGTATCCCATCCCATAACATATATATGTAAAACTTTTTTTATTTTCCTGCTAATTAATGATTTGTTTTCTTTATCATTACACTGTAGAACTAGCATATCATAGGTGATGTGTTGGGATGCTCACTCCTGATAGAGGTGGAAACGTCCACTTAATAAATTCAAACTGCACGTAGGACAAACGCAGAGATAAATACAGGAGCAAACTGAGGCCTGTCAGGATAATTTTCTGGACTGTTGCATTACTGTGTCTGATAAATTACATTTCACAGTGGGTATTCAAATCTGTTCATCCTTAGTGACATCTGTGTGAAGGAGCACTGAGACAAAGAGCTCAGAATACTAATGGTACATTTCCTAACGACGCTGAATATGACTTTGTTTGTATTCTTCCTGCACAGTTTGCACCTCTGTGTTTGCTTCTTGTAGAATAAAGTCACGAACACGATTACCCACATGTTTCTGAGGTGTCAAATGTTTGTGTAGCATGGCGCACATGCCTGATCGTTTAGTCTTAGACTGTATGAATGTAGCAACAACGCTGCAGTGCAAACAAGTGCAATGCTCCTGATGGCCACTAGGCGCTGGCTCGAAAAAAACTCTGGCTCCAATTGACTTCAACTCAAAAATCATTTCCAAGTATTTCAAGTATTTCTGATGTCATTCTGATGTCATGAAGTTAATCCTTCTTCTTAGTGATCTGGTGATAGCTTCAAAGTCAGCAGTTCATCAGACAGTAGATATGGATCGAAATCTAATCTGGTTAAAAAAGCATTAAAAAAATGACAGAAATGTAATATTTTATGATATAATAATTAATTTACGTTTAACAGATGCTCAATGATTAAACACTTATAAATTCATGTATTTTAATATTTTAATGTATGTATTTTAATTTAAGAATGGATAAAAATAGATAATAAAAGACTCTTATTTTGGAGAGTCACGTTGCAGCGTGAGTCATGTGACTAGCCACAGCCAACCGCGTTTTTATTGTTTGTTTTATCTTCTGACTCTAAACAAGGATTATACAGTAGTTGCAGAGCTGCTGCGTAAACGAGAGGGAAAATAGTGGGGAAAAAACTGAGTGAAGAGTCTATGTAAAGTTATTATTTTTTTGTACTCTGGAGGAGTTATTTTTATTTTTCCTGTCCTTGTCTTGGTGACATAGTGTACGTTGCCGAACGGGACTTGGTGAGTTAAAGAAATGTATTTTATTTCATGCAATGGATATTTTATTATTTTGTATTGATAATTACATGGAAATGAAAAGCTAAGCTAGCTGATTTATGTTGTTTTATGTTAAAGTGGTGCATATAAACGGTGAATGGGATGGTTAATTGAAGCGCGGACCTGTAGTTCAATGTCCGGTGCTGTTTTGTTTCCCGCCGCCATGATGGCGAGTGCGCCACCGTATTAAGTACAAACTAAGCTGAAAACAGACTTGCAGTGATATTTGAAGCTATCTATGCACATTGTTTTGTTGCTATGTTAGGCCATTAAGGTTGGGACCAGAACTTCTGAGTTAATATCTGATCCATGTGCGAGATACAAGATGGCGAGCTGCCCAGGGACCACGCCACACGCCCCCTGCTGGACGTTGCATTGTTTCATTGCAGCGACAAACTGGTAAGATTAATCCACACCTCTCTGCAAAACTGCAGTGGACTCTCAGAAACACCGGATTAACCATTCAGGATAATTAAAGGACTGACAGTTTAGGGAATAGAGACATTTATTTGTGATATGGAAATTTATTCAGTCTTTTGCTGAATTGTTTTTGGTTGTTTATTTCATTACCTTTGTTGTTGTCAACAATTCATGTTAATACTGAAATGGTGTTATTTGAGATGTAATTATTGTTTTGTTTGGTTTATCTCCCAAACAAGAAATGGCTGAAACTTAAAGGGGAATTTCATCAAACTTAACTAAATCTGAAACTAAGGCACTAGACCTTATTCAGAATAACCCTGAGTTAAGTCAAATAGATTAAATGGTAAAACTTGAAACTAACACAAACAATAACTTAGATTGAAAATAATATCCTTTTTGAAGCCGAATAATAGAGTTTAATCTAAAATGTGATTGATAAACAAAATCATTTGAACAGAAAAAAGGGAAAAAGGAAAGTGATATCGGAATTTCATGTCAAGTGTTTGTTTATTTTGTCTTCCATTAACAAATAATAAGCCGGCAAGTTAAATTTATTTTCTGGTCTGTGGTCATTAATGCACTTCACACTTACTGCTGGCCTAGTAATCGAACCTAGCACTGGTCCAAGCATACTGTAACTACTCCAGAAGTGTTACACTTGGGTGTGGTGTTGTCTCAATAATAAGGCCAATGTGGAAGCAACAATAGTGTAATACTCCCAATGACCACCAGATGCTGGCTCCAAAAACCTCTGAAAATCATTTCATCATTAAGATATTAGACTTCAAAAAGAGGGATATTCAGGGGCGTGACTACTTTGATTGACAGGTCTGGTCTCCAATGAGAAAAGACCTGAACTCATGTTTCATCCACATTGGGCAGTGTTCTCAGGTTCAAAGGTCAGACCCGCCTCTTCACTCCTCCCTTCATATCCAAATATGGTCACTTCTGACTCCAGCCAGCCAACATGGTGATGTTAAAATGTCAGATTCCTGGCTTCAAAACACACGTCCACAAACCAACAGATGATGTCATGTTAGCTTCATCTACTCTGTACACAGTCTGTGGTGTTAGCTCAGACTGTAGCCCTGATCTGAAGGAGTAACATCTTTAATCGTCGTGTTTAAAGAGCCAGCTTTTTAATGTCTCTGCCAAATCCTGCTTGAAACGTGTGTGTTGTGTCTCCAGCCAGCAGTCGGGGGTCACCCACAGCTCAGTGGAGTTTACTCTTATCAGCTGCGACATGCAACTTGTTTAATAAACAAGTCTCACTATCAATTAGTTCCTTGATCAGCAGTCAGTCAGGACCTGCTAAATCAATTTTACGAGCTTTTCTCTGATTTAGAGTCAAAGTCTGTTTCCACCTGGTGGGATACGTACCCTGCGAGCACGGCGCTCTGCCTGGATTTCTGATTGAAATTAGTTTTTTATTTGATCCGTCGCTGTCACTCGTGAATTTTATTCATCTCCCACCATCTGTTTCTGAGCGTCGTTACTAGAACAGATTATTGTTGCTCCTTCATCCAAAGAAACTGTTTAATCTCAAAGAAAGAGAAGTCTCCAATGAAGACTGAGGCGCAAATTAATGTAAATCTTTTAAAGACATTATCAATATTTTCCCCCCTTTTATCACTCTAATTATAGTTTAGCTGATTCCTCAGTGCTTTATGAGTAATGTATTTCCTGCAGTGGAGGATATGAGGCTTATTAATCCAGCGCACATCTCAAGAAGGAAAGAAGCTAACTTCCTCATTGCTCTACTTATGCCCAGCTTAAGTATCCATATCTCACTTTCATATATTTTTGATTAAACAGAAATAGAATTGTATAATGTTCCCTTTTTAAGCAGTTCAATGTGTCCCAATTCTATATAAACACACAGTCAGCCAAATATGTTTCATGCATCATGAGACAACCCCCCCCCCTTTGTGCATGGAAATTGCACAGCTGTTTTTCCCCTTACTGGTACAATTTTTTCTGCAGATGAAAAGTGTCAGCTTTAATAAATCTGATAAATTACCAGTTGCAAACTGTTGACCAGTCATTTTTCTGACAGGGTGTATTACCTGATTTTCTCCTTCCTATGAAGACGTATAGCAAATGGAGCTTGATTGCTCCCTAAGGTGCTAAATTACGGATTTAATAATCCTGAACTAACTCGGCTTTCTCAAGTGAATTTGCTCAATTTGGAGCCAGTTGCGCGGCTCTGTTTCTCCCTCGCACACACACACACGCGCGCACACACACACACACACACACACACACACACAGACAGATGCACACAACAGAGGTAGAACAGTGATGTGTTTTAGGATGGTTTACTGTCTGGAATAACAATTAGAGCCTGACTGACATGTTTGTATAGAGGATACAGTCAGCAGTTCACCTCAATGGCTGGTGATCGAAATGATCCCTCATCATAAGATAAAATAAAATCACAGGATCGTTGTGTCATTACATTAAAACAATCTATTGATAAGATCCATTGATACATTTTTTTGAATGTATTCTTACAATATTAACCTATTTCTATATATTTAAAAAAAGATCAAAAGCCTAACGTAAATATATATATCTGTAAGAACTGTGATCATGTTTTAACACTTAAGCACCTGAGCCTCCAAATTTTCACTTTGATTTTTTATGCTTATTTTGATTTCAGATTCAAATTTAACATGCAGAAGCTAACTTTCATGTACAATTGCAGTGTTTTTCTTCACTAAAACTAAAATTATTAGTAAAGTAAATTATAAAGGGGCTACTTTGTGGGCTTCAGGGAGAGACACAAGTAAAATTACCATAATGACACCATATTGGCTTTAAGGTGCAATGTCTCAGCTCTCAGAAACCGTGGCAATTTTTCAGATTGCGCAAACCATGATGTAATGACGGTAATCCAAAGTGTGTCAACATGTTGGTGACACATTAAGTGTTGAAGGGTTAAGCAGGACTAGTCAGTTGGACAATCCATGAAACACAAACTGTTTCTAAAATATCACAAATATCTGTATTAGTTACTCAAAGCTTCCCTTTAGGATTTTCATGGTTTCCCATCATTTTGAATACATTTACTTCCTCATAAAAGATCACAGAAGCACAGTGCTGTGGATAAAAATATTTCACTATCAGGTTGTCATTGATTTTTTTTTTCTCTCTATATAATATTTTGTCAATAAAAAGAAAGTTAAGCTCTTTTGATGACCTATGAATTAAGGCCCCTCCCCCTAAAAGAGTCTTTTGACCCCCTGCGGTGATCTGACCCTGCAGCTGAGAACCCTGTTGCTAAATGGTAGCTAGAATCTGATAAAAGACTGTTTGATCTAACTACATTAATGAGGTCAGTGGCTAAGAAGACCTTTAGATAGCACAGGCGCTCTGATGTAAATGAATAGAGCTGCACATCAAGGGTAAAAAAAAAGCCGTCCATGCTCTGTGGTGATTGTGGCACCAGTGATCAGACATTCAGAGGGTTAACGTGCAGATTTACAGTGTCACAGTCACCCAGTGTCAGCGTGTGATTGCCCATGTGCTTATATGCACATGAACAATGCCAGTCAGGATCTGTTGCATGCTGCAGAAAGAGCCAATCATGTGTGATATATAGGCTTAGTGTGTGTGCTGTGCTCATGTGCACAGTATGTATAGGTGTGTGTCAGGGAAAGCCTAATATCCTGTGTTGTTAAGCAGCGTTTGACATCTCCACACCTTCAGCACAGCGGAGAGAAACTCTTTAGGATTAAGTGGTTAAAGACTGGAACATCAAAGGAGGAGGGATTTTAAGAAACACTGACATTTGAACGGCTTTTTGTAGTTTTTTTTCCTGCCCATTATACACATGCACACACACGCACAGTAACTCTGGATTTGATTTATGTATATATACATATACACACGTATGCCTGTGTGTGTGTGTGTGTGTGTGTGTGTGTGTGTATATATATATATATATATGTAGATCTATATAGATATGTTTATAATGCTTCGTTAGCTTCGTTAGCAATATGCTTGGGTGTGGTGTCGTCAATGTGAAAGCAAAATAAGTGCAGTACTCCCAATGGCCACTAGATGCTGGCTCCAAAAAAATCTGAAAATCATTTCATCATTAGGCTTCAAAAGAGGAAGATTTAGGGGCGTGGTTAGTTGATTGACAGGCCTGGTCTCCAATGAGAGCAGCCCTGAACTCCAGTCTCATACACATTGGACAGTGCCCTCAGGTTCAAGGGTCAAATCCGCCTCCTCTCTCTTCCCTTCATATCAAAATATGGTCACTTCTGGCTCCAAATAACCAACATGGTGATGCTCAAATGCCAAAATCAACAGGTGACATCATGTTCTCTTCGTCCATTCTATACATCGTCTATGATCAAATAGGATGCTCGTGATCTCATACACCTCCCTCCCACAGAATGAGAAAAACAAATTAGCCGACAGATCAAGTTATTTCAAATCTGGTTGCTGGAGATCACACACCATGCTGGTTCAGTAATCTGCTGCCACTTTTGATTCGCCCGCGGGGGGAAAAACAGACAGTAGCTCGACTCACGACAAGCTGTGCGAAACGTCCAAGAACGGAGAGGATGATGTGTCATCACTCTGACGATACACGTTGCAGGAGAGACGGGTTTCCTCTAATTAAAACTGAGTCTTTACACACGATTAAAGCTCTGAACAATAGGACAATCTCAATTATTGTTTCCTTTGTTTAGTGCTGATCTGGAACAGATGTCTTGCAAAATGCCACGCCTCTGCTGTCAGGAGGTGACCGTACGTGACGAAGAGGAGATAAGAGGCTGTGTGCAAACAAGAAAGCAAAGAGTAAAAGGCAGGAGGAGAGGGTTGCACACCAGGTCTGGTTCAATATGTGAGTAGCTGCACTGACACAGTTTCAGTTTTCCATTAAATGAATAATAGAGGAAGAAAGGCAGGGTTAAGAGCATTTTCTGTTTCTTAATGTGGAAAGCGTAAGACAAAGCATGTTTGTAAACTGACGTCCTTTTGGCAGTTAGTTTAGCAGGAGTGACTGCGCCACCCTCTCAGCATTATTTGGGTGCATCCAGGCGTCCAAATGTTACTCCTAATAGTACATGATGGAATTCTTAAACGTGTCCCTCGGGGGATCTCGGAAATTTTTTAGTGATTAATGAATTAGGCTGTACATATGGAGAGGTGGAAAACCGCAGCCTGGGCTAATGGGATTTTAAGCCCTCTTTTTTCAGACCTGCCCCTATTTCATCATGCCTGCTCTCCCCATCAAACCCACTACCTAAGTCGCTGAGTACACGCCAGCGGCAGCAACCCGAGGAAGTGTTTTCTCAAGCTCCTGAAGCACTCGCCTCTCTCTCTCTCTTTTTTTTTTTTTTTTTTTACATCTGCTTAAGCTCACTTGGCTGCGTTCTCGCTGACTTAGCAGCCTCTTCTGCGGATGTTTCTGGAGCTACACAAAA
>OOFC01050851.1:21201-36987 GCA_900323345.1 Pseudochromis fuscus | reverse complement strand
AAAAATAAAGCATTGAGGAAAAGTGTGTCAGGGAGACGAAAGCTCTGCTATACCATTATTTTTCTCCTTTGAACGAGAGGGATGAGACAGTGGAGAGGGGCTGAACATGAAGAGATATGAAACACAATGCTTAAAAGTTTATAGCAGGCATGTTACCCGTGTGGGGAAGTTCTCCAGCTCCAACCCAACAGAAGGAAATAAGAAATCTATATCTTAATTTAGTAATGTGTTGAATTCCTGCCACAGCTGTCCTGAAGTTGGTTGGATGTACAACTTTCTGCCAAGTTTCACTTCTGTCAATAGCACTCTGCTGTGATGGGAGTTTCCTGGATGTTGACAGTTTGTCTGTGTTATTCTAAATGTAATTGACAGTCAAATGGTGTTTTATTGCCTATAGAGCACTTTTTAATAGCATTTGATGCTATGCAAATATATTTTTTGTGCTTCATTTTTGCAGAGATCCTGAGGTGCAAAGTTCAAAAACAAAAAGGCATTTCTAAAAATACATATATCTGCTAAGTACAGTTAAAGGATAAGACTGATCATAGTCTTGATCTTTGTAGTCAATAGATCCTGTTAAAAAAAACTTACAACAGCAATGAATCGATCAACAGGTTTTTTCCTGTGGAGCCAAAATGTGATGAGTTAATTCCTCTTAGTTGCCTCCTCCAAGGAGATTATGTTTTCACCTGCGTCTGTCTCTCTGTCCATGTTTTAGCAACATTACTGACATACTACTGAACAGATCTGAGTTAGGCCTGAGCATCTCTCCTCTGGAAGATAGTCTGATGTGTATCGAGATACATGCACTTTAATATGATTCAGAAACAGTATGTTTTCAATATGGGACGATTTGATGCAATTTGTTGCATTGTGATATGATACAATGCAGTCGGATGTACGTCTTTACAAGTGTTTGAAGTAGTAATTGTTTTGGGTTTTTCTTTGATTTCATTAGAAAGTAAAACAATTCCAGGAGTGGTAATAGTTGGGATTCACTGGTCTTTTATATATACTGCATTTAAAAAAAAGGAAACCAAATGTGTTTATTATCTGTGCAATAGACACAGACACACACACACGCACAAAAATCTGTTTGAACAACCATTTTGAACATTATGAATATAAACTTTAGTCTGTCTCACACAGATATGTCCAGGGGTCTGACTTTGGCAGTTTGAGGGAAAAATATGAAAATATGTCTGTTGTCGGACATGTTTTTCCCTCCTTTCCCTAATAATTTTTTGTTAACCTAAAATCGTGGCATCATCTGATAATGATCCAATTACTGATTCATTTACTCTGTGCGCCCCCATTGTCTTTTTTATTTTGTGACTGATTAAATAAACTGATTAAATTTAGGATTAGATCAGATCCTGTCTCGATCCTAAAAAATCTCCATCTGCTATAATGAGCATAACAAAGTAGTGCTGCTATTTCACCACAAGAGGGCCACAGTGTTCAGTCCACAGCATCAGATCAGCTGGGTTATGCCTTTGCAGAGGTGTGGACTCTCTGAGGGTTTCCTAGTGTTTTCATCAACCATTGTTGTCCAGACACTGATTGAAAACACATTCGTGAGCCAGATCACACTGAGTGACACGCTCCTTCATCACAATAAACACATACACTACATTTATTTTCAAATCTCACATACAACCTCCTGCTGATGTAAATAGTCGTTAGTGTACAATATACCTGACTGTAAATGCATAGCTCCCTCGACTATTTGAAGATATTTTTGTAGGATTTGTCCACAATTTAAAAATACACAATACTGAGAGCCTTTGAAGTGGTTTGTGAACCGTTAAATCAGTCTACTCGTGATTTAAGCCCAAGGTAGCTGAAAGTTGTATTTTCTGCATGCTTCCATTGTGCATGTCCACAGTATCAGCTGAATCACTAGGTAAGTGTCTGTTCCAGCCTCAGCCTCCAGCTGGGGCCAATCTGTTGGTCAGGTGTGGCTCGGCGGTAGCAGCCACGGCCTCGCCAGCAAGCTGAGAGAGCACACAGGCCAGATACAGAGAGGGACAGCTTACACTGCAGTGCAGCCTGTAATATACAGCAGATAGCTACAAAGTATTCTTCAGGCAATTCATTGTTACCAGAATAGAAATGTTTCTTGTTATCTGAAATGAATAAACGGGTACACACAGAGCCGCTGAGAGTCTGAGTTGACAGAAATCAGAATATTCTTTCTGATTGCAGTGAATGAACAGAGGCAGTGATGCGGAAACTATAATGCACTGCCAGCACGGTGCATAAGGTAGCTGTGCAATGATAGAGCAGGGGTGTTCAGTTTAGATGATATATTCCTTTATATTGTGCATTCACCAGCCAGGTCAAAAAAACATGGTGCGACTGACTGAGGTGTGTGCAAAGACTCAGTAAATACATTTTACTAATGTCATTAGCTAAAGTCAGTGATCTCATGGTTCATCTGAAAATCATTTCATCACTAAGTAGATAGTGAGCGTAAAAAAGAAGAAGATTGAGGGGTGTGTAGTTTGCTTGTCAAGTGGTTTACAGGTTGTTTGAAAGCTCATTCACTGGTGGGTATGAACATCATGCACATTGGACAGTATCCTTGGGTTCAGGGGTCAGACCCGCCTCCTCACTCCTCCCTTCATATCCAAATATGGTCACTTCTGGCTAAAAAAAACAACAGCATGGCAACGTTAAAATGCTGAACTCCTGGTTTCAAAATGCGAGTCCACAAATGAAGGGGTAACGGGTACGGATGACTACATAATACAGACTATGATTTGTAGTGTTGTGTTCCAGCCATAGAGTATTTATAGAATGTTTAGTTTAGTTTTAGTGTATTTGTCAGGGACCATATACAAATACATTAGTCTTTCATAGAAAAGATGCTTTGTTTTAGATTTAGCTATTGCTAATTTCCATCTGCAGTCCCCAGGCATGTACACAAAACATTTACATAAAAATGATGATGAATGAATGGCGTAAATGTGGTTTGTGGACCTTTTGAAGCCTGGAGCTCAGCATTTGAACATCGCCATGTTGTTGGAGCCAGAGGTGACCATATTTGGATATGAAGGGAGGAGTGAGGCAGCAAGTTTGACCTCTGAACCTGATGACACTGTCCAATGTATGAGACTCAGGTCACACTAACCACACCCCTAAATCTTCCTTTAATTTTGAAGCCCAAGGATTTTCAGATGGACCACCAGATCACTGATAAAAAAAAGGAAGAGTTAGCTTTAGCTATGACATCAGAAAAACCATTTTTGGATTGTAGTTTGAGTGTTTTGGAGCCATCACGTCACTTTTTTGCACTTCCACCTCAATTTTGAGAACCAGCCGGTTGCTGAGTCCATATCTATAAACAATCTGTAGTTGTGTGTCTGCAATGTTTTGACCTCACCATGAGGACACAAGTATATCAGACCACCTCTAATAATGTCTTAAACCCCAGAGGACGGACGCTCCCTGTGGTCTGATGTAGAACAATACACCGCCTGGCTACTGCTACAAAAAGTAGCGAGAGGACCCCAACGTTGGGTGGATTATGTCTAAATAAAGCCTCAGCAGTGTATGAATCACTGTGTCACTGATCCCCTCTGCTTCCCAGACAACAGGTTTGCCTTCTGCAAGCTGTCACTGGCTTTCCACTCTTTCAAACGAAGAATAAAAGAGAGGAGAAACCGAGACTGTGTGAGGGAGAGAGGGGAGTTGACGTTCATCACTCGAGTGCCGTGGCTTAGCCTAAGAGGCTTGAATAATCAGTATGTTAAGCTGTCAGGGTGTGCGCTCGCACCTACCACGCGCTTACTAACTCCTGGGCGCTTTTTAATCAAGCAAAAACGCTGAGAGGCAGTGGTGAGTGCCAGGAGCCTGGGCTAAGAGATGAGCTTTAGAATATCTGTTACACTTTCTCCTGACATTACCAGACGAGCATTTTCACTGTAAGCTGCAGACACGTTTGTTTTGTTTTGGTTCTTTTTTTTTTTTCCTTCATAAAAGACTCCTTTATTTCATGTGAATCATCATATTCATAGTAACTACCTCATAGCACAGCGACTCTGGCATTCTGCAAATAGATTCCACATTCATTGTGAATGAAGGCATAATCTATATTGTATTTTTAGCATCCAGCCTATTGTTCTCAGAGTTGTCATGACCCACCGTGCGCTGTTTGAGACCCTGGTGTCACCAGCAGCTCCAGCATTACAGAACTGTGATGACTTTATTTTGATTATAAACAAGATGTCAGCTTTATACTCCATGATTGTGAAAATCAAGGGTACGCCTCAAAGTGGGATTGTGAATATGGTGAATTAAATTATTAAACAACTGGACAAGTCTTTTTCTGGAGTATCCCCCCTCTACAGACCTGAAGGGCAGTGAGATCTGAAGTGCAGCCCTATTGTTGACTCGGGGTCAAGACAGTTTCATTCATCATGCCGTCCAAGCTGTTTAAAAGAACAATGGTAACAATGGATAAATAACAGCTAAATTACATGAATGCACAATGCCATACTTACACACTATACATCAGTGGGGTGGGTTTAGAGGTCGATCCTTGTTGTATGAAAAATAGATATGTATTGGGACCAGTCATGTCAAGGACAGGACTGAATCTCTGCAGGGAGGGAGTGGTTGGAAATTCTGAGTCGCTCAATCAGCGGGTGTGTAGGTTTAAAAAGACAACCCCCCACAGACACCTAAATAATTAATTACGTCACGTTACAGACACAAATAAGACGTGCATAATGCTTCTACGTCTCAGAATCTGTGACTACATCACATCCTTTAAATTTTCTTTTCCCTTGCCAGTGCTGAAATATTAAACCAAACTGACAGCAGAATGACATGGATTGAAATCTGAATCTATACAGAGGTCACGGCTGATATTTCATATCAGCTTGAGCACTAAATTCTATGGGTTTCTTTTACATTGCACTTATCAAATGTTCAGCTATTCATTTAATTCTTCTCTCTTAATATCATAATAATAATAGTAATAAGAGAATTTGTAGAAAACCGACAAACCATTTCTGTTTCTGTGCTTCTACAGTACTGTGAATTAGTCCATGTAACTGTACTCATGTTCTTAGCATGAAACTCAGCTGCACTGAAATATTAAAAACATGTTTTTGCAGAGAGGTGAGCAACATGTAAGCTGTTAAACATCAGTAGTAGTAAGCATCGACTGTAAGTAGAAGCAACTGGGTCTCAAAAATGAGGCCAATGCAGAAGTGCAAAAAGTGCAATACTGTTGATGGCCACTAGATGGTGGCTACAAAAAAATTCAATTGACTTCAATTCAAACACCATCATTTTCAATCATGAAATACTCAGTCAATACATTTTTGTTTTCTTTTTTACATTTTTGATGCCATTAGATAAAGTTAATTCATCTTGTCAGTGATCTGGTCCATCTGAAAATCATTGCAACATTAAGTAGATATTAGGCTTCATAAAGTGGAAGATTTATGGGTGTGGTATCCAATGAATTCAATGGACAGTGTCCTCAGGTTCAGAGGTCAAACCTGCCTCCTCACTCCTCCCTTCATATCCAAATATGGTCACTTCTGGCTCCACAAATCCAGCGTGGTTCACAATGTCTTCAAAATGCGAGTCAACAAAACAACAGGTGACGTCACGTTAGCTTCGTCCGTTCTGTACAGTCTGTGGCCGTAACATGGACTTGTCCTTAAACTTTTGACCTTTTATTTCGCTCAGCTGTAACTCAAAAAGCCCTGTCATGGACCCCAGGTTTCACCACATGTGAGTCATAAACGAGCACAGCGGAGCTTTAATCTAATTAAAGTGAATAACACAAGGCTGATTCTGCCACAGCGTTCCACTACGGGTATGTGCGTAGCTCTTTAATCACTACGCCTCTCTTAACTCCAAGCCAACAATAATATTTTCTTGTCACTTCACCACTTGAGCTTGTTCTCCAGCTCCCCCCCCTCTGTATTAGCAAGTATAAAAATAGCACAGGGGGCAGAGGAGCTGCCTATTTATGACCGCACTTCACCACCCAGAGTGATGCTAGGAAAGCAGCAGGGAAGGCTAAAGCTCTCCTCCTGCACCACCTTTTGCTTCTTAACCCTCAGCCTCCTCCATCTTCTCCCTCCCAACTCTTCATCCTCTCTGATTGATCTCGCAAACCTTCACTAGCTTAAATTACCTCAGCCAGTGGCTTCTGCACAGAGACAAAAAGGCCCTCGTCTTTCTCCGATCATAACTCTCCCCAATAGCTTCAACTTTTAAAAGGTGCCATGTTCAATTTCAGCCTCTGGCAATGCCTCACACCCCCTCCAACCCTCTGCATTCTGGTATGAATTATGACACTGGATAGATTGTTTTTTAAGTTTACAGCCCAGCTCAGTGACAGAGAACTGCTTACCAATCAACTGAGTGTGAAGGAGTGAGAGAGAGGTTAAAAAAACCCCAAAAAAACAGCCAGTGGTCAGTGGAGTGCTTTGTTTGCTCTGTCAGTGTCTGATCAACCACCCTGAGTTTGATTTCCACATCACTGTACGTTCACTGTTTTAGCACCGAGCATCATCAGTCATTGACTTTTAAAAATAGATGCGTGTGTGTTGCTCTGAAGATTGTTGGAGGTGTACGAGTTTGCCAGGTTGGATTGTAAGAAACCCAAAATACTGTTATATTTTCATAAAAACATATTTTCCTCAACTGCACTGGCCTTGTAATTGTAATTAGGAAATATACCAACTGACACACTGATACAGTTCTGTCGTGATTTTAATTGTTTGGAGACAAGTATGCATTTCTGTAGCATAGATGTTGTAAATAATACTACTAAACTATGTAGTTATTGCTAAACATAATATATTAAATACAGTGGTGGCAAATAAAGCATTGAGTCTGTATTTTGAATGAAGATTGTGTGAAGTGACAAAGCTAACGTGATGTCACCTGTTGGTTTGCTGCCAGGAGTTTGGCATTACAACATCACCATGTTGGGGTTTTTTGGAGCCAGAAGTGACCATATTTGGATATGATTGAGGAGTAAGGAGGCAGGTCTGACCCTTGAACCTGAGGACACTGTCTTATGTGTATGAAACTTGAGGTCACTGGTGAATTAGCCTCCAATCCACCTGTAAATCATCAGAAACCAGACCTGTCAATCAAACTAGCCACGCCCCTGAATCTTATGTGAAGCCTAAAATCTATGTACTGATGAAATGATTTTCAGATGCTCCACCAGATCACTGAGGAGAAGAGTTGACTTTAGCTAATGACCTCAGAATGACTTGTGGAAAAAATGTATTGACTAAATATTTCATGATTAAAAATTAGGGCTTTTAAATTGAAGTCAACTGGAGTCATAAGTGTCAGCATCTAGTGGCCATCGGTGGCATTGCAGTTTTTTTTTTCCTTCCACATTGCTCTTATTGTTAAGACGCCATTTACTTCACCCATTTCTGTCCACAGTCTGTGGTTTGGCCGTCTGGAGAATGAAGAAAAACTATCATGCCAAAAAACAGTTGCAGCCATTGTTGGTAGCGATGGTGATGAAGTAAGGTCAGATTTTCTCACGGGTGATATGTTGGTGACTCTGAGCTTCACACTGACCTCAGATCAGAATACTGACAATTAAAATAAATAAATAAAAGACATTGTAGCTCAGCTGTAAGAACTTTTTCTGGTTTAATAAACCTTAATCAACCTATTGCACGCTAGCATATGCTGCATGTACAAACAAAACAAAACAAAAAGTCAAGTTGGTTGTGACTCAACAGTTGAAAACTCACTAATGCTACTGAGAGTCATGGTTGTTTTCTTGATTGGGCAGCTGGCTACAAAGGACAGTTGCTCTCACACAGTCCAACTGTATCAAATATGCTTCAGATTTATTAAAGAGTTCAATGACAGAAACATCAGGAAACTACCAGCAGCTTCAGCAAGTTCAAACACTGGGCTGTAAAGTCAGAAGAAGTGAGACAGTCCTGTTATCAGAGCAGGTCATGGAGGTGGATGTTAATAATCTGATGATGCAGTTTGCAAAGAAAAAGAAATCAAAGTACTTTGTGTTGTATTTGTACGTGGAATAGATTTAATGCCGACAACGACTCTTGTATTTATGTGATGACATGTAAGCTTCTGTGATGGTGTGAGCGGGGACCTGAAGTGACCGAGCGATGTGGTTTTTATTCAAAAGACAGCGATGTCCTTAGATGACTGTGAAGCTACAATCATTGAATTTTCATTACAAACTGGCAGAGTGTGTGTGTCTGTGCTAGCTTGCATTTGCATGCAGAAGTGGGCGGGCGTGGGTGTCTGTCATGTTAAACTCCAGGGGCCCATGGAGGTCTTCATCCTGCATTGACTGCAGATAGTGAACCCCCACTTTTTAATTTCCTTTCTGTTGCAAACTAAATGGCCCTTATGCGCTGTGCTTCGAGTCAGGCGGTCTGTGTAATTAATCAGGTCATCGCATTCAACTCGGCAAAACAGTACGACATACAAATGAAACTGAGAAGTGACTCAGGAGGAAATACATCATGTCTGCATCAATTTAAACATGTACTTAGAGGAATGATGCAGATTTGTCTTTAACTGCAAACAACTGAGGAGCCCAACAAAGACAGGAACCCAGTGTAAGGAGATATTAGTTATCAGAAGGACTCAGGTTACTCATGTAATGATTAAAATATAAGAAATCTGAAAGGTATCAATTCCAGCATCTAGTGCAGGAAATAGTGTTGTTTTAGTATTTAATGTGTTTTTTATGTGGTTCTTTACTGTGTTCGTATTCAAACAAAAAAACATGTGAACTGCAGGTTTTTCCAGATGATGCATCAACTCATTACATCATGTTTAGTCATTTTAGTTTCATGTGTGCTCATTTTGCAGCATCTCAACTTTGGGATAACTTCCTAAAATGTGTTCAGATTAGTTCAGATTCAGTAAAGAAGGATAAACTGATGTAGCTCTGTTATTATAAATAAAACAAAAAAATATTACCCAGTGTACTGTACTCAAAGAACTACTCCACTGATTAAAGACTAAAATTTCAATAGTCCTTTTTGTTTACGTCCATGTGCGCTCCATCACTGTGTGGCAGCAGCCAGTCAGTGTCACAGACCTTTTTCACACTGAGCCAGTCCCTGCATAGGAGGCAACTCCCGGCACACTCTGTGCCCAGAGCCAGACCAGCGGGACATCCGGAACGGCTCGAGAGGGCCAAGGCACAAAGGGCCAGCTGCTTGCAGAGCATTGGCTTTACATAGGAGGAAGTAGGGCTTACTCAATGTACTGGATGCATGTGATCCATCTTTTCATAGCGCTGTTATTATACAGGGAACACTAGAGGCACTGGAAATGTGCTGAAAAGAAGAAGTTTTAAAATAATACGTGTATTTCTGGATGATTACGAATCATCACACGTACCAGTCATATACTCAAGTGTGATCCGTCTGTTCTCAGTGACATTCATCATGAAAATAAAAGCTTCTCTCACATTTCACTCGCTGCCCTTTCAACTCTTCGTGTGCGCGTTTTGCTCAAATCAATTCCCAAACCTCCACGCCACCTCCCGCCTTTAACCGACATCTGTGGCATTTTGTGACGTGAAAGTGTAAAACTGCTCCAACGCGGTGAGCCACGCTCATTGTCTGCGTTAACTACATGCAGCTCAACTTAAGCTTAAAGCAGTGGCTTATGAAGCCACGCAAGTGTGCACAGGCAGGAGTGTGCAAACACATCAGAGGCTCATAAATATCTCATTCTACAAGGGATTTTCCGTATGCATTCTTATGAGAGCTTACGCTGAAAGAGTGCAGTAAGTGCATTAAATATAGCTGCATAGGAGCTGCGTCCGATGCAGGGAAATGACAGCCATGAAGAAGAAAGCGTTTTTATTTTATAAATTCATAAATCTGTAGTCCCCCAAGGTTCAACATCTACACTGAGTTGCACACTGTCACAGACTAAATATGGGATGTTTTATGCCACGATTTAAAGAAATAGGTCAATTTTGGCTGAAGGTTTAGGTGCTGATGAATTATTAGAAAATCACAGGTGCTTCTGTGCATGAACCTTTTGCAAAAAATGAGTCATCAAATGAGTCACCTGTTCATTCACGAAAATAAGCTGTAATTCACAAAACGCAACTACGCGCTCGACGTAAGAAATAAATCTGTAAAGTATGTTTTTCTTTATCGGGTTGTAATTTTAACAAGTAATAAAACTTCAGTTAAAAAGCTTTCTATCAACGTGCTTAATGAATAAAACTAGTTTGTTTGCATCAGTATTAAGAAGACGAGCAGTCATGACGTTAGCTTTAGTGCTTGGCCTACAGCCAGCTGAGCCTCTGTCGTGGGATGATGCAGACAAAGTCCCGCATGTTTTTCCTCTTTAATTTACACTTCCTAATAAACTAACAGGCTGACACCTGAAGGAATAAATACGAGAAAGCCGTCAGCAGAGTTGTAAATATTCTCTACATTGACATATATATAGTCAGAAGCATCATAAATATGAACAATCAAAGTAATGTTCCCAGTTAAATGTTTCAGTGTGGAGGATGTCAGTGTTTTCATCCTGTTGTTGAGCACTAACGATGCTGCTCTCCCCTGAGGCGGTCCAACTGGGACGACAGACATCCCCAAAGGGCTTTGTCACAGATGCTCTTTTTGTCTAAATTAGAAAATGATTATCACAGAAAGAAAGGTCGAACTGTCAGCTCGACAAGACATGTTTTTTTTTTTTTTTTTTTTAAGTTAAAAGGCACAGGCAGACCAAACATCACTGAGAATATTTCAAATATAAACATCCTAATTATGTTGTTTGCTGGTAATTTCTTACATATTTGATGTTTAGTCACACGTTAGTCTTAACAGAAGATAGTGAAAGATGTGTTTGGTCTATGAGAAACAAGCATATTTAAATTTTTCATGAATTTTGGAGACTAAACAAATAATTGAAAAACATCAGATTGATTGCAGCCTTAATCAAATTAAAGTAAAAATGTATAGCTCTGACAACACACAAATGGAAATGTGACAAAATAATATGAAATTCAGACTTTGCACTTTAAAAACCAACTCCTCACGAAAAGAAAAAAACCAACTCAAAACAAACAAAGCTCCACATCAGGAGAAGCATTTCCTCAGTTGCTGACATTGTTGTAAGGTCCAATTTTCAGAAATGATAGAGTGGCTTTAAAATCTCTTGGCTGGCAGTATTGATGTCTAAAGCACTTTAGCAGTATCTCTGTCTCCGTCACAAACACACACACACACACACACACACACACACACTTCCCCTTCCTGGTGAAGTACAGGATGTGCGGCTGAAGAACTAAGCAGTTTTTTTCCCTCTCCTCTGCCAGGAATGCTTTATGGGCCATGTTAATATTGGAGTTCTCCTGCTGGAAAGATTGCTTGATTCAATCAAGCAAGTCACCGCCTTGTAAAGTCATTACACTTTGTGCAATGTCATGTGTTCTGGAGCCAGTGGACAGTCCAGTGTATTTTCTGTTCGGGGAAAGTAGCCTTTGTGCGAAAGCATGTGTGCCTGGCACGTCAGCGCCTATAAATAGCCGTCACCAACTAAACATAAACACTTTTCAGAAATCAATTAGTGATGCTTTTTTTTTTTTTTTTCCATAACCAAAGAAAGCAGCGTGTTGTCCTTGTCGATTTGTGCTCCGAGGTGAGAATAAAAATAAAATATGTCCACCGAATTTGCACGCACTGATAGCCGGAGGGTATGAGATGGCAAAAGACATGAGGAAGATGCAGAGATTGTGGAGTGGAGAGGGAGGGGGAAGTTGCTATCAAGGCAGGATATCATCAGAAGAAGAAAAACACAGTGACCCCACTGATAGCATCTCCAGCAACTGTGGCACTTTTCTGAGAAGCTGCAGGGAAAACTTGTAATATGCATACGGGGTGAGGAGAAGACGGAGAGGACGCAGAGAAGTGAGGGATGCGAGAGGAAAGAAGCAGTTTGAGAGTGAAAGAAGAAGAAGAGGTGAGGGCAGCAAGTACTTTTTTAGCCTCAGCGCGGGCTGAGAAAAAGGCTGAATCTTACCTGCTCAGAGGTTGTGGTTGGTGGGACGGAGAAGTAAGGAGAGTCAAAGGGTCCCGGGGTGGTCTGGGTGGTTGGGGGTCTCGGTCCGGCTCGAAGCAGGGCTGGAGGGTGGTCCAGGAGAGGGGAGGAAGGATGGAGTGACAGGGAGCAGGGAGACGGGGAGGCTAAAGGGGGGAGAATGAACGCCGCTTGCCTCTCCCTCCCTTTCTCTCTCTCTCTTTATCTCTTTTCTTCCTCCAACATACACACACCACCACCACGCACTCTGACACACACGCTCGGAGGCAGACACCAAAACCCCGAGTCACTCAGATAATAGACAGAGAAAGAGTCTTTACATTTACACGCTCTGCCACAGGGGGAGGGGGGGGTGGAGGATGGGGTGAGCTCCCCTCCCACTCTCCTCCGGGCAGCCAATGGGAGGCGGCAGAGGGGTGTCCAGCCAGCCAATGAGAGCTCAGGCAGCCGGTGCCTTTACCCCAGCCAATAAGTGCAATAGCTCATATCCAGTTGGAATAATTACAATATGGAAGGAGTCATGAAAAGCTTCCCTTCTGAAGGACAGACCGAGCATTACACTCCTGCCAGTGGGTGTGATTTAGAGCTGCCACAGACATTAGAGTGATTAGATTCTGGGCCACTCCACCCAGACAAGAAAACAGGAGTCAGTCAGCTGGAGTTTGAGAATTACTCAAACAAGCTAAGACAGGAACAACAAGACATATGCAGGCATGTGTTCCCCATTCACAAGCTCTCTCTCATAATCAGTCCTCTTGTTCCACGTACTGTTCATCAACAGGGAGCGCAGAGTAAGAACCGAGTGTGAAATTTCATCAGGCGCCGTCGCTCGCATGTTCGCTAAAGAGCATACTTCACTTCCACAAGTCTTATTTTATTTCCTCCCGCTCAATCGATGGCTCTGGCGAGCACCCAGCATAATAAATGATCAATGGTGAACTGTCAGGTTGAGAAATGAAACGCACATCACCGTTCCACTCCTCGTTCTGCTCGGAGAAAGTTAAGGAAACAACGGTTGTAATGTTACATCAAAAACTGCAGCAAAGAAGAGGAAAAAAAATAATAAAGCAGCAGTTGTTCTTTTTGTCAGCAAACACTGTTGGGCGACTTGCTGAACGGTAGATTTTTCTGAGGGATGGAGGGAAATCTCAGGGGCCGCCAGCTGTGGTGGGTGCACAGCTTTAATATACTGCAGTGAAACCCGGCGTTTTTCTTCATGATGCTCACAAGCTTTAACAATAACTTAGCTTCACAGTGAAAAGAGAGGGTCCCTGGGGAAAAATAATCTTTCCATTTTCTATACTGCTCTTCTGAGACGCTCGAGTTTATCCCAGCATGCACTGCGCCACAGGCCTGGACAGACTGGCTAACTAACACGGGCAGAAAAAAATCCCTCGTACGCCCGAGGGTGCTTATGTGTTTCCCCTTTTCTAACCTGCATGTTTGAGATGCGGTCGGACACTCATCATGAGGATTTCTAAGTGACGAGTGATCGATCATGTACATTGTTTCTCAAAAAAACTTTGACAAAATTATTTTATTTCAACTTCTTACAACTACGTTTGTAAGCTTTGTAAAAGCCCCTTTCACACATGGTATCATCGACTGTTCATAGAAATGGACGACGAACGTGGGTGTCAAATCTGACTCCAATGTGGAAGTACAAAAAAGTGCAATACCTCCTATGGCCACTAGATGCTGGCTCAGAAAAACCTCTAGCCTCAGTTGAATTCAATTCAAAAATTATCATTTCCAACTATGAAATTCTCAGTTAATCATTTTTTTCCACAAGTCATTCTGATGTCATTAGCTAAAGTCAACTCTTCTTATTAAGTAGATATTAGACTTCACAAAGAGGAAGATTTAGAGGTGTGGTTACTTTGATCTACAGTAGCTTAGTTCAGTTCATACACAGTCTATGCATGTAATACACAAAATTACAAATCATGCATGTATTTAAGAGATGGACATAATCACCATGACGTCACCTGTTATTTTTTGGATTTTGAAACCAGGAGTTTGGCATTTGAATGTCACCATTTTGGGTTTTTTGGAGCTAAAAGTGACCATATTTGGACATGAAGGGAGGAGTGAGGAGGAGAATCAGAACTTTGCATCTGGGGACACTGTTCAATGTTCTTGCGTGAGTACGGTGACAGTGTTCACTCCAAACTCAAGGTGGTTTCGCCACATGAGTAACAGCCAATACTCCTTCCTGATACCATAGCGACCACCACTCCTTCAACAGCAGTGAGTGAGATCACAAATATTGCACCTTGTCCCTGTTGTTAAGGAAATTGTGTTTACTCGAGACTTTGAGTTGAGGTCTATTAGAGAGTTTTTGAAGCCAGCATCTAGTGGCTGATAGTGGTATTGCTCTTTTTTGCACTTCCACATTGATGTTTTTGAGACCCAATGGCTTCGTCCATCTTTTGTTTACAGTGCATGGTCAATACGTTAATACTTTGATCCATGATGTCATTTTTTAATTATGGTTTTAATCAGACATCACAGAACGAATATTGATGCTAATGTGAAACTCACCAGGAGGAGAAACAGTGGCGTATATGATGCTGTTTGTACATAACAAATGTAAAAAGGATTAAGTCAGACCTTAAAATATATTTCAAAAGTCTTGTATTTATAAGCATCTTAAATATTTAATCCTGCATGCTGTAGATAGTAACATTAGTTTTTCTTTTTTAGTTGCAGGTTGACAGAGGATGTTACGCACCAACAGAAAAGGTGAGACAGTGCAGGCACGAAGCCATTCAGCCTTTTTCTGTGGAGTTTCAGTCAGAACCATAAGTTGTTACTGTTGCCAAAATAGCTGTGAAACTCACTGAGTCATAATGGGCAAGTCTCAATTTCAGCAAAATGTTTTAAGCAGTGACTACAGTGCTGTAAAAAAGTAGTCCACCCACTCCAGTTTTCTTCTTTTTTCCACGTAGGGTCAGTGTACATACACTCCACTATCCAAAAGACACAAACTTCACATCCATGGTAGAGTTAGACTTGTTTGAATTCTGCCAGAAACACCTGGATCAGCCTTCAAAATGTGCTCTGGACTTATGAGTCTAATGCTGAACAGATTGGAAGTTGTTATATCAGGTGTAAACCAAACACAGACAAACAACATCATGTCTGTGGTCAAGGCTGAAGGGGGCAGTGAGATGTTGACGGGACGCTTTGCTGCTTCAGGGCGATTTGTCATAACCAAAGGAAACATGGATACTGGTCCTTGACATGACAGCCTGGAGGAGGATGTCAGGTCATCAGTGTGTGAGGGGAAGCTCAAGTGCAACTAGGTTAAGCAGAGACACTGATCAGAGGCTTTTCCACCTCTGAATGGCTCAGAAGGAATAAAATGAAGGGTTTGGAGTGGCTCAGTGAAGTCAGCTGGGGCTCAGCTGGTAGCACAGGTTCACTGCAAATCATACGGTTTGGTCTTCAATCCCTGGGTTTGGCTGTCCATGTGTCCTTTGGTAAGAAGCTGAACCCTAAGTCTGGACCCAAACTCTATTGATAAACTGGTGGGACCTGTAAAGAGCAGCTCATTCATGCAAACCCTCCAGGACCATGTCACTTTAACCACTTCCACCCGAGGCTACTTTTTGACCATTTCCACCTGAAATGTCATGCCCAAATGATATCAGTAACTGCTCAACAACTGTAGGGCCTAGATGCATAATCTTGGTGTCTATGTAAAGGTAACAAAATGTAAAA
>OOFC01050851.1:0-21181 GCA_900323345.1 Pseudochromis fuscus | reverse complement strand
ATCCCTGGGTTTGGCTGTCCATGTGTCCTTTG
The DNA here is from genome assembly GCA_900323345.1 of Pseudochromis fuscus. Taxonomy (NCBI): domain Eukaryota; kingdom Metazoa; phylum Chordata; class Actinopteri; family Pseudochromidae; genus Pseudochromis; species Pseudochromis fuscus. The sequence goes on along the minus strand of OOFC01050851.1, from coordinate 21,149 downwards.
GTAAGAAGCTGAACCCTAAGTCTGGACCCAAACTCTATTGATAAACTGGTGGGACCTGTAAAGAGCAGCTCATTCATGCAAACCCTCCAGGACCATGTCACTTTAACTGATTAATGAAGTTGTACATAATTATTGTTACATATCATACCATATCAGTGTCATCTCTATCTTTTAATTGATAGTGTATTCTCTTGAAAACTGGTTATATGTCCAGGTTATAAAACACCCATCATAATTCTTACAGCTCAAGTTTATGACGTCAAACAGCTTGTCGTTAAAATATAAACATGTTGAGTTTAGTGTCCATCCATCAGATATATTCTCTTGAGGTTTGCGTGTGAGTTAAATATGATCAAGAAAATACAAATGTTTGAAGCTTTTTTTTTTAATATCAGAAGATGGGATCCTGTCTGAAAAAAAATCCTAGAAAATCCCCGAAGATTTTAAAAATTCCTCACTTTGTCATATCTTAATAAATTTTCTTGAAAATCTACATATGCATGATGACAATCTGGCACAATTTGGTGGAGATCAGATTTTAATTCTGGACACAGTCGATCAAAAACACCTACACTTACATGGATTGTGCCTCGGCAGAGATTTGTGCTCTCTAAGTGCTTTCTAGTTAAAAGTCGACTCATTACCACACTGTTAATCTTTAATTATGAAAGTCAGGGTTGTGGAAACTGTCATTTGGTTTCCACCTGGAGGTAACTGCTGTTTTTGTTGCTGTCATATCTTCTGTATAAATGATAACAGAACAGATCTGAGTGTATTTGCACGACTAAAGTCTGTCACACATACTACTCTGTGAAGAGTGAAGAGGAAATTGCAGATAAGGTGATCCATTAAGGTGAAACTGTTGCATGTCTTAGGCTTGCAGAAAGCTCCCTGCTGAATGATGGTTTGCAGGGGCCCTGAAAATCAATGAGGCTGTCGATGCCTGAGTGCATTATAACGTGGTCGGATATGCACGGCTCAAGTGTGGCATCAAACTGCCGGTTTAGTCGAGAGTGAAATCTGCGAGTTTGTCTTTCTCTGAAATCCATTTCTAAAGAGGCCTTGTTTGAAAAAAATATAAAAAAATCTGCTATTGTGCGATGTGAAAATAATCCATACCCGTGTCTTTGCTCGTATAATGGCATCTGAGATCGGACATACATGCATGACTCCTAATCAGAAAAATAATTTCATGGGTACTTAATCTGTTGACGGGATTTTTCCCCCCATGCATTCTTCCTTGACCGTGTTTGCATCTTAACAACACAGTGATTGTAAAGGATCTTGTGAATGTACTGTGTGTGACACCGTCTCTGGACTAATCCAATCAGTATGGACCCTACAGCACAGCTTTCTATAGCAGTCACAGAGGGGGGGGGGAGGGGGCGGGGTCACAGATTCCAAAGGCAACACTGTCATTTACAGTAGCGTGGATCTACAGAGCAGGGCTGAGGCCCCCGTCGGTGTGCGAGCGGGAGAGGAAGAGACATAAAAAATTCATTAGAAGATGGAAGGAGATGTCACATCGAATATGTAGCCAGCTGCACTGATGACCACGGGTAGTGAGCTGTGTAAGGTTGGTGTGGTAACAGCGAACTGCAGGTCTGACCTGGGTGAATTCTAAATGACGTTATCAGTGAGGTGTTGTCAGCAAAGAGATGCAACGATGAAAGCGAGGTTAATAGATTTGATTTTTACCCGCTGAAATATCAAGAAAACGTCTGGAAAATACTGGCTTGATGATTTCCTGGACAATGTAATTATAATTACCAAAGAGCAGCTACAGTTTGGCTCCGAGTTTTGGCAAGAGCTGAAAAATCCCCTTTTCCCCAGTGCTGCTAAGTGACGTTTTCATCCAGAGGGGAAAGGAAAAAAAAAAAAAAAACATAAAAAATGCATTAAACCAAATGCACAGGCACAGATTGGATTAATTAAATTGCATCAACTTAGGAAAAGGCAATCAGTAGGAGAAAGTCAGGGTTGGACAGTAAAGTAAGTCACTTGTGTTGAAGTAAAGACCTTTTACTTTGATGGGGAATCGTAGCTCCCAAATGTAAAAGTGACAAAAGGCGTCAGAGCAACACACCTGGGTCAGTGTGAAAGAGAGCGCAGGTATGATGAAGTGGTCACAATGCCAAGAATATCCACTCCAGATAACCTCCTCCTCATCAAATATTTAAAGACAGGAGGGAAAAAATAAATGCCAGAAGATTCACAGGGGGATTTAAAGACAGGGAGAGCGTTACTCATTATCTATCTAAATGTCAGTGAAATGTGAATGCCTCATATAAGCCTCAAGTACTTTAGACACTACACAAATGTTGCTTTAGGACTCCTTATTACCCTTTAATTTAATGTGGAATATCTTGGTGTAGTTAGAGGCAGAATGCATTAAAATTAATACATTAAAAATAAGACATTTACTCAAGTAGTCTTTGTATACACACTTATTTTAAACGGAGGTTGTCGTCACTCCGAAGGTCACAAAACAAAGTGGCTGTGTAACAACACCGTGAAGATATTGTTAGATTTGGGTTAATGTGACAGTGAGTCACCGCCAGCGAACAAACAGCCCAGAGATCTGACAACCCCGCGGCCTCTCGCTTCCGCCCCGAACGTAATTAAGTCCCCCCCCAATATTTGGTTGTCACCTTGTTGTATCATTACCGTCGCTGGATCATTTCGCTGTACTTAGTTATTACTTAGCGCCCACTAAATATAGCTGTCCCCAGGCACCGTGCAGCTGTGGGTTATTACATCCCAACCACCCCCCACCCACTCTAACCTCACTCAGTCAAGAAGACTTAAATAGATAATACACCACTCAGTTCAGCAGTGAGTTAGGTTGTTTTTTTTTTTTACTTAAGATTTATTGAACCACGGACACTGAGGAATTGGACAGGAGTTATGATGCTAGTTTATTTTTCTATCAAACAGGCACACTGCTGCGACACTGAGCCCCCACAGTCAATTAATATAAGCCTCATGGCTCTCGTAAGGCTGCGACGCTTAAGGCGCGGATGTGATTAAATTGAGTGGGAAGTGACTGTATTTACTGATTATTTTTAGGGTGTCCCGCGTTTTATTATTGGGTGGGCGAGTGGATACATTCGGGCCTTGATTCTTAAACGACACGCCAGTGAAGATGATGCCTTCAGCCTTCAAGTGTTTAATCCCGACTTCTGTGTGAGTTTATTAAAATGTGAAAGTTAAAAGAAAGTGACCACAAAGTTTTCACAGCGTACCCGGTCCTGTGTATTCATGGATCTTTGTTGTTATATATTCATAACACATTTTAATGTATAGTTGCACCTGTGTTGGTTGGTTGGTTTGTCTACTACGAATCACAGTTCTTCAGAGACGGGTTATTACGCAAGAAACAAATTACTATGCTGTGGGTGGGATCAGACGATGGGATCCTGTCTGAAAAACTTACAGAATAGTTTCGCTATTTCACCACAAGAGGGCGACAGTGTTCACTTTATAACATCAGTTCACCAGGATTAGACAGAGGTTTGTGCTTACTGAGTGTTTTCTAGTTTGTATATTTTGAAAATATCATATTTGTACGTTTATTCCTACTAATCAAACAAATTCTGCCAGTAAATGTTTTGCTAGGATGTCTTGGTTATCATCGTTAAAGGTCGACTGTGGAGGATATTAAAACTTAGAAGGTCTTAGAGATGCTTTTTTATTAAAACCAGACAGAAAAACATATTCTGGTAATCTTCATGGGAAACACTAATGTGGATGGTTTGCATTTTAACCATGTTAGCTGCATGGTTCTGGTGTTGCTAATGTCTTGGTCGGCCCATCACTTCCTGACTAAAATATCCCAACATGCTGCCTGGCATCTTCTAAAAACATTCACGTGGCCCAGAGGATCCTGAATCACTAAGACTGTGGTGGGTCTCTGGTTTTTCCTCTGGTGCCACCATGAGATTGATGTTTTTATTAAACAAATCTGACATGTATGGAATGGATCTCTATGAAATTTAGAGCAGACATTTGACTGTAGAGGTAGTACAGCTGTCATCCTCATGTTTGCATTTTTCAAACCTTGCTTTGGTCTATTGTAAAATGCCTGTAACACTAATCACATTCCCATCAGCCTCTGCTGTGCTAAGCTGGTTAGCGAATATTAGCTATTGCATATCAGCACTTTGGCTGACCATGCTGTCTTTCAAAGTGCTCTATAAATAAAGTTGAATTGAAATAAATAAAGTTGAATAGGAGTGTGATTGTGAACTTGTTGGCTTACTAATGTTAGCATTTAGCTGCTGTGTTTGACTCATGATGGTATAAATGGACGAAGCAACTTAAAAATGGGCTTAAAAATGAGGCCAGTGTGGAGGTGCAAAGAAGTGCGATACTCCAATGATGGCCACTAGAGACGGGCTCCAACTGACTTCAATTAAAAAAAATTTCAATCACGAAGTACTCGGTCAGTAGCCTACATTTTTTTACAAGTCATTCTGATGTCATTAGCTATTGCTAAACCTTCTGAGTGATCTGGTGGTCCATATAAAAAAGAAATAAGCAGATACTAGGCTTCAAAAGGAGGAACATTTAGGGGCATGGTTAGCTTGATCACCAAGCCTGGTCTTTACACTGAAGTTGAGTCACATACACATTGAGCAGTGATCTCGGGTTCAAGGGTCAAACCCGCCTCTTGACATCTTCCATCATATCCAAATATGGTCACTTCTGGCTCCAAATAACCAACATGGTAACATTCAAATGCTGATCTGCTGGCTTTAAAACGCGAGTCCACAAACCAATGGGTCACGTCACACTTGCTTTGTCCATTTCTATCTACAGTCTGTGGTATAACTTCAGCCTCACAGAGCTGTTAGCATAGCTGTAGGTGTATTAGCAATGTCAGTATTGAACCATTTAACAAGTTTATCAATGGTACACGTGTTGATTGAATGTGGTTATTTTATGGATTTTCTGCTTATTCAGCTGGGGAACTACTGTTGGTGATTTCATATGTTTTTGACGATACACTTTCCATTGCAGTGGGACTTTGTAAAACCTCGTGTCTTGCACTGCTGTTCCTTTCTTTTGTTCAGAAAAACTTATTCGAGCTTGTGACAAACTCACTTGTTGCTGGTTTATTTTTTGACATGATATTCAATGTTTACCATACCCTATTTTTATCATTTGGATGTGCAAATGTAACAGAGCAGGAGACATTTGCTGTGCAGCTGCTGTAATTCATTTCCATTTAAGTCAACATTGATGCTCTCATGATACACGTGCTGGAAGACGGTAGATCTAATTAACACAGAAATAATTGTTGTGTGGGTTCCTGGTTGATAGCTGCCTTCAACTGAACATGAATGAATCATGAAATTAACAAAGCTTGACAAAAACATTCCTTATAGTCATAAGCAGTGCTTAAACTTGCACTGTGTTTTAATATTTGTCACTATAAACATGTTCATTAGTGAGCTTTAGAGGTGCGTCAGGCCAAAATGAAGCTCAGATAATTGATTCAGCAAATGTTGCTCTTTGCAACTGTACAGCAGTTAGGTTTCATTCACTAAGGCAAAAAAAACCCTTTAAATTAAATGCAAATTTCAGTCCCCTGCAGGGATCAGAGAGCAAGTCTATAGAGTGTGGACAAAGGACACATTCGATTGGTTAAAATCTGTTCATGCACTTTCAGTACACAGTACATCGTGTCTGTAACCTGCACAAATGTAGAGGAACATCTGCATTAAACACTACATTGTCTTTGGCAGGATCTGCTGATGAAGCATGTAACTCTGCTGAGTGATGTCATCAATCTCCTCTAACATCCCCTGTAACAACCTGAAGGTAAGAAACTCTTCGGTGGCCTTTTTATTTTAAAGTAACTAGCAATTTAGGTCAACTCTGAGTAATTTGAATTAATCTTCTTAATCAAATATTATCTCGAACGCCTCCAAACTTTAAGGAAGAGATTTAAGGGGATTTCATAAGCCATCATGAATGACTGGTGACCCAATTTAGTTCTCCTTTCAAATCCCCTTCACTTGTAGACTTACAGCCAATGGATCCATGATTGCTTGGTAATTTCATTTAGAAAAATGTCAATCTTGACGTGTCCAGGCAGGTTTGTACCAGCGCCCTAATTAGTAATGAGTGGTCCAATGATTTAGCTTTGTTCTCCCTCAAACACTGTCAGGATTAGAGGATAGTTTAAGAAAAAGGCACATGTCCACGCATTGTTCTTTCTTGTCAGAACCTGGTGACTCAATTACCCACAATTCAACGTGATCGCTAAGAATTTGATTAGAGATTCGGCCTATGGTGGGAGTAGGGACTAATGTAGGCTTTGAGCTGTTAGCCTAATTTCATTATGGAGGTTAATATGTTACTTCAAGCAGCATAAAATGGTGTAAACCGTAAATAGTTTAGGAACTGAGTAGGGAAATTCAAGATTGTCCTAGCTGATTTTCAATTACAATTCCAGGGACATAGGTTTTCTTAGTTCCTGTTCGGACTCCTGCACAATGCACAGAGTTGCACACAATTCATGTGCGTTTGCTTTTAAACAGTTCAAGCAATGTGAAGCTCATTTATTTTTAGGTCCAACACTGAAGTTTTTTCAACCGTTTTCAAACCTGTAGCCTTGAAGGAATAGTAAATGGAACCTGCCCACATACATAAGTTGAAAGCTGTAATACAGAGAGCTCATGAGAAACATTTCAGCCATATTTGATCATTCATGAAAATGTTGCGAGTGGTTTGTGTGGCAATTCCAATGCCACTACTGGGCTGCCACAATGCAGTCTAACCCACTGTGTAGCTTACACATGCTGATGAACCCACATGGGTTCCCTCCAAATTTTCCGATTGGTTAAAATTCTCTGACATCATATGGGCTCATTTACAATAGTAGCCTTCGTGAAATCGTCCATGATGGGCGAATTCTAACTTTTACAGATGATATCTTAGTGTGTGAGGAATTTATTTTAAAGCATTGACCATTAAATATTTGTTTACCGTAATTTCCATACTATAAGTCGCTACCTTTTTCCCACGCTTTGAACCCTGCGGCTTAAACAATGATGTGGCTAATTTATGAATCTTTACGGGCTAACGAGCTTCAGGCTGCCAATACATTTATCCTCGTCACATCAGACCAATGAAATTACCGAACAGGTCACAGTGGACCAATGAAGCTGTAGTGGTCTGTTGGGTGTATTGATTAGGTGGACTTCATAGCGGTCCAAACAAAGGGTTAACATTGATATGGACATTTCAGCCGTCATTTGAGATTGGTATGGACACGTCCATATGGTCCATACACAATTCTACACCATTGCACCTGCGACTTATAAACAAGTGCGGCCTATATACCATTTTCCGGACTATTGAGCGCACCTGTCTATAAGTTGCTATTGAATTTTTTCGAACAATTTCATGTGGTCCACTCTGACCAGCTCTGATGTGACGACGCTAAATGTATTGGCAGCACGGAGCTTGTAAAAAGCCAATGAGCTTCGCGCCGCCGATACATGAGCCACACCGGTGTTTAAGCCGCTGGGTTCAAAGCGTTGGGGAAAAAGTAGCGGCTTATACTCCGGAAAATACGGTATGTACATTTAGTACAAGTATAAAAAATCTTTTAATAACTTTTTCCCTTCAGGGGCTCCACTTTCTACATGCAAATTTTTGTGTATATTGGCTGTAGCATATTTGACAGGTTATATTCAGGTGTGCTCAATAGTGTGAAAATTATGGTATATCATAATCTTTTTTCCAAACTGTATTATAACCATCAGTGTAGAGAAAGAGAGTGTATATAACCTAATGTGACTTGCATTTTGAAGCCAGGAGTTTGAACATTGCTATGTTGTTTCTTGGAGCCAGAAGTGACCATATTTGGACATGAAGGGAGGAGTGAGGAGGCGGGTCTTACCCTTAAACCTGAGGACACCGTCTCCTCGATGATGAAAAATTAAATTATAAGACAGATTTTTAAATTAAAGTCAACATCTAGTGGAGCATTACACCTTTTCTGCACTCCTTGTATTGGCCTCATTTAGGAGAACCGGTTGCTTTAATGATTCTACATTAAGTTCTTGTCAATATATACATTTTTAGCATTATGGTAGTAATGTAACATAACGTCACCCAATTAACCTTCACAACTGAACACAATCTAATATTTATGACAAATAGATATTATCACTTTTATAGTGATGATTTCTTGTTGAATTGAATTAGCTCACATGGGACAGTGAAGGTTAATCGATGATGTATGACAAAGGTGTCCTGGGGGCCTCTCGTTGCCCCCGGACAAACTGATTTGTGGTGGAGTCAATGCCACCAGCAACATCCCTTTGATCAGGACATAAAACTGCTGGTCAGGACTGCCGAGTGAAAGATATCAAGGTCACCGTGCCGGCGGACGTCCCCGTGACATGGTTTAGCTGAGTGATTAAAGAATTCAACACACTGTACAGACCGGTGTACAGTACATCACATTACTGGTTGAAAAAGACTTTAATTCAGTGCCTGGGAGAAACAGTACAGCGCAATTTGTTATATATATAAAAACTGGAATCCACAGGTTCAGTCAAGACATCAGCAGCACTAAGGCCAAGATTGAGATTTACTGCAAGGCGACTTTCTCCTTAATAAACTGGTTTTCCACCCATGACAGCCATCAGTCCACCAAAGATTAGCTGTAAACCAATCATTTCTAGCTTACTCTGATAGGTTTTTATAATGTGACCAAAGGGGACGAGTCACTTTAAATCATAAGGCTCAATTTCAGCTAGAAGGAATCTTGCTCTCTGGATTATTTGTTATAGTTGTGTATGTGTCCAATAAGATCTTTGAAATTTGGTGTACAAGGTCTGAATGTTGTTGGGCAAAAACTATTGTCATGTTTCCAGAATAATGCATACAAAAGAAATTCACTATATGTGTAAAGCAGTCCTGGGTGTGTGATAAGGCACAGGTTCTCATCAGAAACTCTGGAAAAAAGAATTAAATGTTGTGTGTTGTGTAGAATATAAATGAGGGTATTTAGCATTTTTCTTTTTTTTTTTGTCCTTACATAACTTCATTTTAAAAATAAATATCTATTATCTTATTTAAATTTAAAATAGTCCTTACAAGTTTGCTGTACCCCGTCATAACCCACAATTCTAAACTGAAATTGGGATTAAAAAAAAAAAAAAAGGAAATGATCAATACCTAAAAACAACAAAACAATAACAGGATGGATATAGCATTTTTAAACAGTTCAAAAAGAAAACCATTGATAACGTCAAAAAAAAACACAAATGACAAACATGTAATATACAGATTTTTTAAAAAAAGGGATACAATGTGAGAATGCTTGAAGCTTCTCTGCTGTTGTTCTGCCCCTTGGAGAAAATATGTGCCAATGCCCCCGAGAAAAAGGACCAACACCCCTCTGTTTGACCCATCTCTTTGGCGTGTATGGAGGGGAGGAGCAGACAATGCAAAGCGTCCCTGCCAGGCAAAGAGCCACAGGGCCAGTTCATTGGACGCCACATGTTCACAAGCCGCGTTATCAGGGAATTAAGAAAAAAAAATCATGTCTGTTTGGACATAAAAACTGTTAACTAGGGCCCAAAAAAAAAAGGGGGGGGATGAGGAGGATGGACGGGATTTATTTCTTGGAGGGCGATGTGAAGGCGTTCTCAATGCAGAGGACGATGTAGGAGCCGGAGCAGCTACTGGAGCTTTGCTGCAGGACGTGGCCGCTCTTCAGCGATGATGCCAGACCAGTCACGGCGCGGTCGCCTGCCCGCCATGTTTCGCAGTAGTGGTCTGTTTGCCGGTGGCCTTTCTTGCTTGATCCATGCCAGACCATTTTCTCAGGCCTGGGGGTAAACGAAAACAAAGGACGTCGGCAAATCAGCAGGGGGTACGAAGATCGCTGCTACATGAGGAGCTCCGTGTTAGACCGTTGAATGCGGTTTTGCATATTTAACTCACCATGCGCTGTCCCTGAGGATGTCTCTACCATCAAAGGAGTAGATCGGTACGTTATCTTTCATTTTGCTGGCATCGTCACCAAAGATAGACTCCCAACTGCTAAACAACACTTGGTCCTGCAAGGAGAATGATGCAAGTTGACTTTTTACTGTACAAATTGTCCTTAAAGATACACAAATAAATTTAGTTTAAACGATATTGATGCTGGAAACCACAAGCATCAACCCAGACAGTCAGTTTACAACACCCCAAGACCGACCTATTACAGCCCAGCAAGGTGCATTTAACAGCTTTATGGCTGTCTGAGTGCAAATTCCTTGGACAACACGTGGTCCAATTGATTTTGGGATCTCACCTTGAGGTTCACGATGGCGACGTTGTCCCTGTCCGACCTGCGGACGATGGTGTAGAGGTCTTGAAGCTTGGAGGACAGGAAGGCCCTGAAGGTTCCTTTCAAACCCACAGCGCGAGCTTGCTGGAAGCACAGGAAGTCTGCCCCACGAATCCCACGCATGTTACCGCTCTGAGGGGCGTTCAAGGCGATGAGATGCAGCTGATGGAGACAGTAACAGAGATGCAGGTTAATATGGCAACGGTTCTTTGACCTGGTTTAGTTACATGGATTTGTTTTAACTGTGGTACAAGATGTTGCACATGAGCATACCTATAACTAAATTGTAATCATTTAATATTATAGTTAAAGTGCATTTGAATCGTAAAACCTTAGTGTCATCCAGTAAATCATGTTTTGACTTTTTAAAATTTATTCTTAATGGCTACACTGACTGGAGATAGTACCGTATTCTATGTAATACTAAAGCAACTACAAATCTGAGGCCATTTTTAAACTAATGTAGAAGGATCAGGGAAATTATCTCCATCTTTCACCGGGGATGTCTGTTTACTGTATTCAGTTTCTTTTGCCCCTTTCTGACACTGCAGATATCAGCTGTAGACTGCTGTATACAAATGTGTGATAAGCTGGTGACAACTGCCAAATGTGATATTTGTGGGAGGAATGACAAGTAAATATTTATCTGCTGTCAAGGAGGAGCTGCTGTTTTGATGAGGTGCTCAGGCCTCAGTCTACTGCCAGTGCTCCATCATATTACCTGACCTGTAGCAGCACAACAGCACATTCTCCTTCTGCTAATGTTAAGTGCAGTGTGCATGCAAAACATTAAGGTTTTATTGACATTCACACTATGGTGAAGAAGTAGTACAAGTAGTTCACTATGTGTTGTTTTGCAAAAGGCAAAATGAGGCAGAATGGGGTGATTGAATGTTACCAGTAGTGATAAAATATGTCAGTGAAAGTCCCACAATCACTCAACTCAGATAGTTACTGCACAAAAAAAACCTTACATTTTAAACTAACAGATGTTTTCATTCACCAAACAAACATTTTCGTAAGTAAACTGAAATGATTTGTATCAATCAGTCGATTGAGAACAGGTCTCAGGTTAATAAAAGGCTGTTGTAGATGTTTCCCTCTTCCAACACACCTGATTCAAGTGATCAGCCCATCATCAAGAGGGAAACATCTAAAACATGCAGGACAGGGACTCTAGAAGACCAGGGTTGGAGACCCCTAATCTCACTAAAGTCAAGCTGTTCCAACAGTAACAAGTGCTGATGGTACGAAACCAGGACGTGACAAAACCTTCCTTGCTCATGCACTGAGAGGACAGGTTTAAGTGGAAGGTATGGGCACAGTCTTGTATTTGCTCCAGAGGGAGTCACTGGGTTTTTATTGACAACAGTGTAAGGCCTTGATCTTACTACGAAGAGTGCCCTGACAAGATTTTGTTGTGATTGGCGCTATATAAAAGATAATGGATATACTGTTCATATGAAGCATTGTGATCTATACTATTCTATACTGAGAGTAAAATGTTACTCACTCCTGATCCTGATGTGGCGAGCCCTGGCACAGGCGGGCTGGGTCGTCGCTGTGGCGTGACAGGCTGTCTGTTTTCATTCTGCTGGGTGGCTAATCTTCCATCTGTGTGACCTGTGTGCCTCTGGTCCGGGAACCTGGGCTCATACTGTGGGGGGTATCTGGGTTCTACAGGCGGGTGCGGCGGAGGCTCAATGGGTCGTATGGCTGGACCACTCTGGGAGTAATGGCCCGCTCCGTTGTTGTGGGACTGGTCCTGGGACTGGGGGTACAGGATCACAGGTGGAGGCTGGACCTCTGCCACCTCATTCTCCTGGAAGTGAAAGAAACATAGATGTAGAAACTAGAAAGCAGCGAGTGATGTCAACGTAAGTTTATTTTATTGTGTGGAACTTACCAGATCTCTGTAGAAGGGACTGTACTCTCCGAGCTGGGAGGAGGAGAACAAGTTGTTTAGTTATTGGTACATCAACATTTTACACACTAGGGGCATGGCAGTAGCTGGGTAAATCTGTTTAGTTTTGCTGTCTAGTGCCTAGAAATAATTAGAACAGCAGCTATAACGTGATTGTATGAAATCTGTTTTAAGCTCAGTGATTAAATCCACAGTTATACTTGTATGAACAGTGGTTGACTGTACCATGACTTGCCGCAGTCCATCCCGTACTCTCAGGTAAAGGTCTGCTTTGTCTATGATGTAGATGAGGCTGCCTTCTGCCTGGCGTCTGGCTGTGGCAATCATTGTGTCATATGACCTCAAAACTGTAACCTGTTGGAGGGGGGGTGAGGGGGACACAGTATTTAGTATTTTTGTACAGAGTAAGTGGATACTACATTTTATTGGGCTCATAACATTTAGACATAGCCAGGTAGACCACAGTAATTATTCATATGGTGGCAATTTATTTGCAATGCCAGCTTGATGACAGTTGTTTAAAAGGCTCTTACCCCAGAGGAGAGACCAGGACTTCCAGGAGGCCCCGGGGGTCCAGGAGGTCCAGGGACGCTGACAGCTTCAAATGGAAATCAGAACTTGTTGATTTGGCTTGTAAACGGCAACAAAGTTTGTCTTCAGCAGTAAAATGTAGCAAGTTTATGTGGCTGCTGAATATTAAACTAGTGATGTATTCAGCTAGTACACTAAACTATTACAGCAGAAGAGCAAGCTAATTACATCAACCAACGTTAGCTACCACAAGCTACAAATTTTACCAGACCCAGACTATGGCAGTATTTTACAGTATATTCCTCCTTAGTTATAAAATTGACATCATGTGTAACTCACGCCAAAGAGTTTATGAATTTTACAAGGTTTTAATCATAGAAAAAGCCACTTACGGTGATGGGGCCGATACGGTCCAGGAAGTGAAGGAGATCCTGCAGGTCCCGGAGGTCCAGGTGGTCCAGGGGGACCTGGACGCCCATCATAACCAATCCCTGGTGACCCTGGAGGTCCTTGGGGACCAGGAGGTCCTATTATGGACTCTCCCTTTGGACCCTAACATGAAAGAGAATAATATAAATTACTACAACATTACATTTCTAAAATGTTAAGTGTTGCTGACAACACAAAATCTATCAAAATACATCAGATCCTTTACTCGCAGGACTCACCGGGAGGCCTGGGTTTCCAGGAGGCCCTGGTTGGCCCTGAACTCCTCCAAAACGTGGATCATAGTATCCACCACCGGGCTCTCCCTTCTCTCCCTTGACACCTGAGTCTCCACGCTCTCCCTTCATTTCATTCTGTGGGAGAAGGTTGAACAATACGATGGATTAGCTCTGATAGTACATCCAGCAGACAAACTGTTGTTGCAATGAGTTAGTTTACCTTGAATGCATAAATGTCAAAATTTGAGGCTGTTCCTGGAAAAAAGAAAGCAGCTTAAGTTAGTAGTAGTAGTAGTAGTAGTAGTAGTAGTAGTACAACAACACTCCTGTATGTACAGCTCAGGTGTGTTTTCTGCAAACTGTTGCATTTACCTGGGATCCCTGGAAGTCCACGATCTCCACGCTCTCCTTTCTCCCCCTTTATTGCTACAACAAAATACAGCATAACTTAGGATTGTACAGTGGCACAGTACCCTGCAGGACTCTACAGGTGGGACTAACCTTGGCACTGCACAACTGTAAGCACCGTGTTTAACTGATCGTGGTTTCTTCTCTGTTTTATCTATTCATTCTTCAAATCTAGTGTGACAGCTTAATCTCTTGACAGCAGAGTATATATATCCACTTCAGGCAGAGGCAGCAGGGCCCAAACTGAAATTAAGATAGAACTGTTTATCTCTGCAGACACTTTAAACCCTTTATAAATCTCTCCTCCTTTGTCACATTTACTTAACTTCTCCATCCTGATCCCTCTCTTTAATAACTTCTTCCTCTGTATCTTTTTTCTCTGGTAAAACAGTCGATGGTTTATATCGGGATATCATACCTGGGTAATTCCTGGAAGTTTCATCAAAGCGCTGCAAAGAAAAAAAGAAAACACAGGAAAAGATTTAGTCTGGGGTACATGAGGGACAGGAACTTGAACTTGTACGTATAAATGTCCAAAATGTTCTTCAAAGCATAGAGTTTGGGATCTTGGGGACTCACATTGAAGCGGTCAATGGGGATGGCTGGCCCAGGGGGTCCAGGTGGTCCGGGTGGTCCTGGTTGGCCAGGGACTCCCTATAAAAAAAACTCACTCTTAGTTTCGTGTGTAGATACAGTCATTTAGATAACCAGTATTTAAATGTTTTTTAGCATCAACTACTTGATTGATGTAAACACAAAGAAACTACTGACTGAGGAATGATGTATCTGTGGCATTAAAGTGAACACAACCAGTAACAGGATCTAAAAAGCATATTGTTCATTTCAGATCGACTAGAAAAACTATGTCTTTTAAATTCAGAAGTTAAAGTATCACACACTCTTTCCTTCCTGTCAGGACACAAATACAGAGCAGAACTGCTGACAGCTGGTTAATTGAACAAGGGTTGTGTTATTGGGTCGACACAGGAACTTGTTCAGAGCTAAATGACCTGAACAAAACAAATGAGCTGAAAAGGCCACTTGGTATGGATGTTTTCACGACTAATGAAGGTTTGTTAAGATAACAAGCTAAGTGGGAAAAAGGGAGTCAGCCCCTTTTCTTTTAAGTGTGTGAATGTCACCTGTGGCAAACACCAGAGGTTTACTGATAGCAGGCAGGTCGCACTCTGTTACGACTTGGAGGTTGTACAATAAGATGAAATTTAAGTGTCTTTATTACCTTTTGACTCTGCTAATTCTTCCTCTGTAAGGTTTTAGAAAATAACATCAGTACTTACGGGGTAGCCATAGCCGGCACCACCTCCTGGCTCTCCTTTCTCACCCTTGTATCCATTCACACCAGGGCGACCCTGAAGGGAGAAAGTCATTGATTATTTTTTTTCTTCCTGCACTTGAAAAAACAAAAGGGGAGAATGGTACCTGTACAAATGTAAAAGCATACAGCACTTTAGCTATACATATATATATATATAAACACAATAGCAAAACAGAGCAACAGGAACACCAGCACAGGAGAACTCACAGGTCTTCCAGGCATGCCAATTTCACCCTTTAATCCAGGAGGTCCATACTGACCCTGCAACAATAAACCATGAAATAACAGACTCTGTGAGCTCAGTGGAAAATGATTTTTTTGATTTTCAACTGCTTGAAAATCTTGGAAACTCAGACACTTACAGGTGGCCCAACAGGTCCAGCGGGTCCTCGGTCTCCCTACATGAAAGGAGAAGAAAACAAATACACATAATCGATCATAATGAAACACACAAAGAGCTTGAACACATCAGAACAGACAACAAACATAAACAGGCTCAGACTAAGAAATACATAGAGTTAGATGCAGTGAGACTCACCTTCTGACCACCCAGCCCTTCCAAATACAGAAGATTCCCATCAGGTCCAATCACTAAGCCTGGTTCACCTTTCTCACCCTGAACACACAACAGCAGCAACAGGACAACACAGACTCAGTGACAGTGGTGTCTTCATGATGATGAATGGCTGGAAAAATGAACGTAGCCACCCGGTCTTACAAATGAGGTCAATGCAATACCACTGATGGTATCGTCCTGTTGGCTATGTCCATTTTTCATCTACAGTCTTGGGCTAAATTAACAGACAAATGAGACTTTACCTTCACTGCATAGCCTGGAGGTCCAGGATCTCCTCTGTCTCCTTTTGGTCCAATAGGACCCTGTGGGATACATTGAAAGAAATATATGAATACATTACAGTTGACCAACAAAAGGTCAGAGTCGTTTGACAGCAGGAAACTCTTTGTTCCCACAAATCAGTTCAAGCTATTGTAATCAGTAATGTCATTAGTCTCTGTCTATACAGCTCAGCTTGTGACGGGTTAAGTCGACCTTGTTACTGAGTGTAAAACTAAGATGATGTTAGGGGCTTCTTGGACTTGATCAGAGGTAATCTTATGTTATGACTGTTGTACAGTCATTGACAGTGTTGTGCTCTCAGTGACATGTTGTTTCATCAGCATGAACTCAACCATGAGTTTTAAATCACATCCACAGAATCCATCATGCTGCTTTAAATAGTTAGTGCTGAAAATGTGTGGTCATCAGCAACCAACTTATCATTCTCCAACAAATGTACAAAGTACTTCAGTAAAACAATTTGTAAAGTGTAATGGCCACTAGTTTGAGGTAATTCTTCTCTGTTACAATGAGTGAATGATTCAACAAAATGTTGCTATTTTACCTCAGCATGGCTTTGTAACAGATGAGAAATTATGGGTCAAAGATAAATAAAAATGAAATCAAAGTCTCAGTTTGAAACTGCATAGTAGTATCAGATAGTAGTGGTATACAGCCTAATGCATTGTTTGTTCTTTCCACTGGAGTCATGAGAAGAAAATAAAGAGTAAATATTAAAATAAATATCCTTGAACAACAGTTTAAAAACACAGCTGTAAAACAGGTTTTCACACTGAAAGTTCACCATCTCATTATTGACACTAGATTAAAGATAAAGAGATCAAAATATTTATACTGTCCACATGGTAATAACAAGAGTAAGATGCATAGATTGTGTAACAGAGGGAGACTCACAGGGAATCCAGCCTGACCAGGTAAACCAGGTCCACCCTGCACAGGAAAACAATAAGGGGTCAGTGTTTGGTTTTTCCCTAAATGACAGGTGAACATCTGTTTTTACTGAGTTCACTAATAATGAAAATGTAGAAGAAAATCCACACGCAAGCTCATCCTGGTGCTCACTGATCTGAGATAAGATACAGGTCATGAAATAAATTTCTTTTACTCACTGGTCTTAGTTACTGGTATTAACGGCTGAGTGAGTAAAGCAGCTTGTTTGTCAGTCTTTGATAAGACTCAGTAACAACTCTTCTAATAAAGTTTGATAAAATAACATTGATAGAAGTGAAGTCTGTTCATGTTGGGTCAAACACATGAGGACAACTTGACTGTACATTGCATCACGTGTTATAAATCTTGTATTAACATGTCTGTCACTTCTGAGCTTATAGTGAATTATTTATGATACAAACTATATAACTGCATAAAAACAGTATGTGCCTATGTTATACATTTTATCAACCACAAACTCAAAACAAAAAATGTTAACATACCTGAGGCCCAGCTCTGCCAACAACACCATCAAACTGTAGAAAGTAGAGGAAACGCACATTACTGTCAGTTCTGGATTTTAATGTGGAATAAATACAGTTCAGACAGGGGTGCTGGTTTCCCTGTTGTGTTACTTACATTCTCAGATGTGTGGTAGATGACTTGTCCCGGTGGTCCAGGTGGTCCAGGTGGACCTGGGAGACCAGTTCCATCATGACCTGGTTCACCCTAAAACCACAATAACAACAAAAAACAAAAAAAGCATTAAAACAAACAGGAACATTAAAAAGTGGAAAACTACTGCAGTAACATATTGGACCAATACCTTACAGATGATGGTTTTATAGTAAAAACAGTGTATGTATAATAATATTAATGATATAATCCTGGTAAAACATGATATTCACCCTGTCTCCTTGGTCGCCTCTGTCACCCTTTGGTCCCTGTAAAAATAAAGACAAGACAGAAGATATTTTTACAAAGGTTAAATCACTGCATGTTCAAGCACCTGCTTTCAAAATATCTGAGAAAAGAAAGAGGAAACAACCTTCTTTTAAACTGAACCTTCAAAATAAACATGCTGTTTCTCTTACATTATTTCACATTAAAACAAGGTAAACCTGTAAATAAGATGGCACGCTTAAACATCATAATTCATATGTGAAATCAAATTCATCTTTACCTCAATATCAAACCTAAACACCAAACAGGTGAATTACTGGTGTCAGAGAAGGTTTAAGAAATGCACATAAAACATTAGACAGAAGTTATTGTTCTCATCCCAGACGTCCTTTTCCTCTCTGTGCTGTGTTGTTCAGCATAACTGGGCTGTTTTCCTAAAAATCTTTCTAACCTACAACATGAAAGACTTTATAAATTACTTATAGTGGCCTCGAGGACAAATGGCAGCTTGACATTGCTGTGAAATGTGGTACATGACACCATCAAATAAAACAACTGTAGATTAAACAGCTGGAGGCAGTTAGACAGTTGTAGATTAAAAACTGCTTTAATGCCAAGAATCCTTATTTTGACAGTTTGCATTGAAACGTGTCAGATCCTCCAATCCTGTAGTTCTCAGACAGGTGAGTAACGACAGGAGCTTGTTAGTTTTCTTACCGGAGGTCCAGGGAAGCCATCCAGACCTGGCTGCCCATCGGTTCCTGAAACACCTTCACTGCCCTTCTGACCTGGTAAACCAGGCAGCCCAGGTTTACCCTGCAGAGGAACAGGATGTTACACCAGTGAAATACACAAAAACATGATGTAAAACCTCCTCCTGACAGTGAACAGCAGGTACACTGTCAGCTTCACAGTGCTCGTAACCTTCCTGTGTAGCTCATCCACAACATAGATCTGACACTTTGCTTTAACTTTTAACACATGATGCATTTTTCCAGCCAGCATGGCAAATCTGGATGCAGATGGAAAACATAATTCATGTTCACAAGCAACTAAGTAACTACAGCTATCAAATCCCACTGAAACACCACTTGTTACTATTTTAAAACTAAACATTTCAAGTCTGTAGAAGGTTTGATTTCACTGAAGGTCAACACATCCACATGAGCCACTACTGTGTTGGTTGAAGCTCTTTAGGTTCACTGCCATCATGTGGCGCTGGATGAAACCAAAAGTGAACCACCAGTGAAAAATGAATTTGCTGCTTATTTATGAGTTATATCCAAATCTTTCACAAAACCAAACTTTAACAACTGAAGGATTTTTGTACGTTGGGGTAGGGAGGGCACGACGACTGGCTACTGGTGCAATTCCACATTTACTTACTGGGAGTCCAGGTAGACCGGGAGGACCCTGAAAGCACAAAACAAGTCTTAGTTATTTGCAGGCTCACATGTATTTTCTTTAGTCGTCATGTATTTACATCTTCCTATCAAAATGTTAGAGCAGCCAGTGGTTGTTAGACCAATGGCACGACATGGACACAATTCAAAGCTGCTGATCTGGTCTGGGATCAGAGACGCTGGTCTGAAACTAGAAACTACACTCAGTTTCACAGTTACACAAGGAACTCTTAAGGAGAAGTTTTAATAAAAGTTACTTTGTAATGTTAAGACAATGTAGTATGTTCCACTGAACTATATGTACCTGTACTCCTTCTGGTCCTCTGACCCCAGGAAGTCCATTGGTGAAACCTCCAGAGCCCTCCATGTCGTCCTTCGAAGACAACAAAGACTTTATGACGCACATTTAAAAAACATTGGGTTTTGTCACATTTTTAGAACCAATCTGAAATGTTTTGTCTCACTGTTAAAATATAAACTGCATTTGATGCTGTAACTCAGGTTTGATACTAAACAACACTTTACATATTCACCACACACTGAGACTTGAAATGAGAAGTGTTTTAACTTTAATGTAAGTGTTACAGGTGCTAGACTTAGTGTCTTTATTAAATATCTTTTCATAATTCTGTCTCAGGACTTCCCAATGAACCGACACCGCTATATTACACATTATGTACTGTGACACTGGCATCTTAACAAACACTTAAAAGAGGACTTACAAATCCAACACGATAACTTGGTCCTGGAGGTCCAGGAGGCCCAGGTGGTCCAACTGGTCCAATGGGTCCAGGCAGACCAGCCAGTCCAGGCTCTCCAGCAGGTCCCGGTAAACCAGGGTCTCCTTGAGCTCCCTGTGGCACACAATGTAATAGATGCATAAAAACTAGGTAAATGTATAGATTTCCTCTTGAGTTAAATGAGTCCTGCAACAGTCATGGGAATTTTTTTAATTTGTCAGGAAACTCTGTCCTGCAGAGATGTCCCACCCCCATGCAGCATTCAGTTCAAACAAACAAATGTCAACCAGGACAAAACGAAATGAGCTTAATGAAAAATTGTTTCACCATGAGCGTTGGCAGCTTGTCGACCATGGCTGGTGTCATTTTCATGTTTCTACTGTGAAATATGAGGATATGGTGGCAGTGTAGAAAACAGTGCATCTGTTTTGGGCAACAGATTTTATAATGAGACTCTATGGGAGCTGAAGGAGGACTTGTCTTACTATTTAAGCCACTGCAGCTGTCCCTGTATGTCCTGTTACAATGAAACCCCCACTATGTAACAGAGGACAAGTGTAGCAACACAGGAGTGGGTCCATTTTGCCTGTAGGTTGAAAATTGTGGGATTTATCAGAGGTTAAAGTCAAAAGTTTGAGGCTGGATTTTCAGCTCTCCCACTCTGACGTGTGATGTCACCACTCTAGAACACGCAATACACACCCATTGTAAAGTCAGAAAAGAGCTGAAAAATGTAGGATACAAGTTGAAATGTCCTAAAAATGTCCTGAACCTTTTGATTGTGTGAATGCTGAAAGCTTTCACACTATCAAAATGTTCAGCTAATAAACTGTCCTAATAAACTGTTGTAGCACTTATGACCAAATAAGGTTTGGAGCTAATGCTGAAGCTAAAGCTAGTTAATTTTTTAAATTTGAATTTGATATGATGTCACATTCCATGTGACAAATTTGAATTTGATATGATGTCACATTCCATGTGACATCACAGGAGGCGGAGCTTGTTGTGCCTTTGATGGGGGCGGAGCTTCCAAAGTTTAAGGCTAGAACTCACCACAGCTTGTCAGTTCGTCACCATCTTCCAGAGA
>OOFC01050850.1:65257-80574 GCA_900323345.1 Pseudochromis fuscus | reverse complement strand
CTGACCTTCCTCCGGTGAGGCGTTCACTGACCTTTCTCCTGTGTGGCGAAAAGGGCTGAAAAAAGCACAAATTTATAAGTAGTAAATCTCAAAAGGTCTAAAAGAGTACAATGGTATTAGTTCAAAGTCTTGTGACCATTTTAAAAGTTGAATGGTGTCTGTAGCTGAAAGTATGTGGAAGTAGTTAAAGCTGAAAATTGAATGAGAGTTGAAGATTCTCTCCATTCATTTCAATGGGACAAAAAAAGTAGAAAAAGTCGAATAGCTGAAAAAGTAACAGTAGTAGAAAAAAGTTGAATACAAGCAATAATGTCCTAAAAGAGCTGAACATTTTGATACTTGAATGGTGTTTTTAGCCCAAAGTATGTGGAAGTAGTTAGAGTCCAAAAAACGCACGGAAGAACTGAGAAGAATAAGTTTAACCCTTGTACGCCCCCGGGGGTCTCATCGTACCCCGACTCCTCTCCTCTTCAGGGTAAGAGGAGACCCCCGGGGGCGCACAAGGGTTAATAAAGATTAGGATCTCAAACTAAATAGTATAAATATCCTTGAATAAACATTAAAGAGGCAAACGTTACAGAAGACCTTGTGTAAAATTAAGGGCACAACAGTTTTTTAATTATGGCAAATTACTGTATTTTTATAAGCTGGTTATAGTATAGTGTTGCTAGCATTGTACCCTATTTTGGTTTGTGTTTTACAGTGGATAGCTATAGTGTCCAGATTGTTTAAAAAAAAAACTATGTGAGCATGAGCAGGTCAGAACAGAAACTTGTGTAGTTAAGTCAAAGTGACCTGCTGCTGGTGAGAGGAGTGTGACTTAATGCATGTGTCATCAAACACACACATTCCTGTATTTCTCACCTTACTTGTAATCAGTGATACATACTATTGATTTGCTGTTATTCCACAGCACTTATCATACTTGCAGTTTACAGTTTCCTCTACCTGTACAGCTTCTCTGGTGATTATCACTCCCTGAGTCTTTTACATTTCTACTGCTCCTCACACTCCCAGTTTAAATTCCTGCCTCGGCTCTTTGTCTTCATCTACACTGCCTCTCTCACTTTCTTGTAGCTAAATTTACTTTGCCACCCGCCCAGATATCACTCTCTCAATTTCCATCTCGACTTCAATTCACTTTCCCTCCCTCCATCCCTCTCCTCTCCTGGTTAGCCTCATTCAGAAGAACGCTTTTGTGATTGGCCAGTATTTATATCAACTAGGTCCCAGTGCCACCTGGGACAATGGTCTCCAGTCAGATCCAGGTCACAGCGAGCAGAACCACTCCTTGGCTCAGCACGGATCAGTCCAGTCCAGTGGAGTCCAGTCCAGTTCGGTCCATCTGCCACACGAGCCAGCCTCACAGACAGACATAGGTACTGCACCGACTCACCCACTGGCATCACACATACACACACACACACACACACACACACACACACACAGGTAGGCAGGCACACATACATCAGCAGGTGCTGCATCACTGCTATCATTTGCCTCTCTCTCTCTCACACAGACAGACACACACAGGTAGATGGTGGGAGATCTGACTGCACTAACCTGCATCAGGTGAATATTCACACAGAGCTTTCCTCTGAGCTCAGGACAGGCTCTGTTACAGTGACACTGGTCTTCACAGCAGTTAGCAACGCTGGCAGTGATGCTGAGAAACAGGTAAAGGTAAGTGGATGTACCAATGACCTGCATGCTTGGTAGAAGATACAATCAGAATATATGTTCAGTATATGTTGCCAAAATGTAAATTATTGGCCTTTCTGGAGAGATACAGAACAAAGGCAGTGCCTGTAATGATATGACATCATTGGCCTCACCATAGTAATTTATCACAATGTCAACAGTGGACTGTAACAGGCTGGAGTAACCTGAGACTTCCTACTAAATACTATTACAGGTCACAGATGTTACTATTGGCTCCTGAAATGTAGGCTAACTTGCCCCAGCGCTGGTACCCACTCACCGTCAGTGTTTCACGGTAACTGGAGTAGTTTACACAGGATTACATGAGGATAATCCATTTAGAGTATTTAGAGACATGAGTCGCCATCTGTCTGCATTTATCTCAGCAAGGGAGCCGTCAGCAGCGACGGACGGAAAACAAACAACGACTCAATGGTGAGACGACACTGTCGAGGAGAGGATACTGTATGGAAATATCGGGTATTATAATATGCTACTTAATTATTGATATATTAGCTGACCGCTGATTAGCGACCTTTAAACTGCGCGCGCACTCCACAGCCAGGTTGGTGAAATTTGCTGCTTTCAGGTGCTGTCGTAAACTTCTGTACTGACCCTTTAAGGCTGTCTTCTGGTCTTAGCTGTTATTCTAATGTCACCGAATAATGTCGTTACAAAGGCACGGATAACGTTATTAGAGGTCCTGCGAAAGGAAAACCACATTGTCAGTAAATTAACTGAGCAAGTAAGAAAAATAACAACAATGCATCCTTTACATCTTTAGTTGAAACACAATGTCAAAACATTAGAGACAGAATAAGCTAAATCAGACAACGTGGGAATTTATCATGAGCGGTGGAAAATTTTTTTTTAAAAGTCCATATTTAAAACGTGTCCTCAATCCCTCTCCGCATTTTCCGACAGTACGTGAATGTGCACGACACTGCAAACAAGGTAATTGTGAATACCTGCGTCTTGTGCTGCAAGTATCTGTGCTGGCTGCGAGTTGTACTTTGTGATGGTGCTGTTTGAAACTCTTTTAATTGCACACTGAGTGTGTGTGCTCCTAAAAGCAGATGATTCATGCATTTATAGCTGCTTCAGATTAGTTTGTCTCAGCTGTAACGGGGAGTTTTTCCTTGACTCGCCTGCTAGTTTGTACTGACCTCTCAATCCGTTCTTCCAGGGGAGATTTGCTGTGATGGTGAATTGGAGAATCTGAATCTGACCGGATGACAATGAAGTTTCCAGACCCAGAGCTTGCCTTTGTAACCTGAAAATTACTAATCCACCAGCTCTGTTGTCAAGCATTTCTTGCCTTATTGCAACAGTTCCACGTTACCAGCAAAATTCCTAAACAATATCTACCTGCTCAGCATTTTTCCAGGTGGTTTCTGCTGCTGTGAAAAGCCTCTTCCTAGTTTTTTTCCCTTCACCTTAGTAAACCTCCACTCCCAAATGATGCGGACAGACAGCAAAGGCCGGAGTGCCTCCCCTCACAGGATAACTTACAAATCTGACTTCCATGCTATCAAATGTTCATTTGACACTGGGACTGGTCTCCAACAAGACACCAAAGCTGCTGCTGCTGCCGCCCTGCGCTCCTCTGTCCACCCAAATAAGTCAGATTCCACAATGTCCAACACCAGCACCGGCTGCAGCGTAGGCAGCAGAGGTAGGATCCACAACACCCGTGGGACCAAGATCAGAGACAATATTTTCCTTCAGATGGACAGCCAGCAGTTGAGACATGATGGGGTTTCAGTGCTGAGTTCTGGTTCTGTAGCCCTCCTTCCTCCTCAGAACCCTGGCGTGCAGCTGCAGACTTCACCTTTCTCTGGATCCAGACGTTCAGTCATCGGTTCCCCATCTGTTCTGAGCACTGTAACCAGCATCTCTACCCCGGATTCATCTGTGCAAGAGAAAGCAACCAAAGCAGAGGAAATAGCAGATATTGACAGAGCTGCCCTGGCTCAGAAGTTCTCTGTAACCCGGAGGCTGTTTGAGACTAAGATGATGGACGTTGGCGGTGGAGGAGGACAGGTTTCAAAACCCGTAAGTGGCAAGGGAAGCAAGGGGATGGCAGAGGGGAAAGGTGACATCAACCTGGTGGAAAAAATGGAGGAAGCGAGTGGGAAAAGGAAGCACACAGAGGAGGATGGCTTTGATAAAGACAAATCCATAAACCATATCATAAATTGTTCCTCGCCGAAGACTCCTGCACCAGCGTCATTGACAGGGCATCCTAAATCTCCTGTACTGCCTGGCCCCGGCGAAGCATCCAACAAATCTCTGTGCTGTCTCGACAAACATGATGAGGCTACAACATCGCAAACAGCAGGAGCAGCTCTTGACCCCTGCTTGACCCCTGAGGAGACGCTGAGGGCAGAGCTAGTCCACATAAAGAATGAGTCATCAGAAAGTGATGAGAGCGAAGAGGATAAGGTGTGGAAAGAGGACAAAAACTGGAACAAGGATGAGGTGGAAAAGTTTGTGAATACAGTCACAGGGGAACATGAGGAGGCTCTAGTGGATGATGTTTTTGAGGAGCCCGGCATGGACGCAACGCCTGGACCTTATACGATGGAAAACAGTGTGGAAATAAGAGCAGGAGAAGATAGAGCAATTGTTTCCTCTAAAGAACACCAGAAGGAGTCAACAGTGGGCATGCAATGGATGCCTGAGGATGCCGGGGAAGGCAGAAGAGACAAGTATCAGCAGGTGAATGAACAATGGGAGGGTAAAAGGGAGGAGGAGCAGTACAGAGAGTTCACTGCTGAGAAGTCAGCTGAAGAAACAGAAAACAGGGAGAAGAAGACAAGTGCAGGAGTGACAGAAAGTGTTGGAGGGTTACAGAGCGGCATGATGCAAGAGGAAGATGTCGACGAGGAAGTTGTGGAAAAGAGGATATGTAAAGGGAAGGGAGGACCTGAAAAAGAAGATGAACATGAGGGAGGAGATGGTGCAACTTCTGAGCTGCAAGAGGAGCTCTCCACTGAGGAGGTGAAGCATGTGGCGTGCAAAGAAGATAGTGATGCTGATGTAGGAGCAGGAAAAGAGGACCAAACAGAAGCTGAAGTAATCTGTGGGATTGAGAATAAAGCTTTTGTGAATGATCAGGAATCCCAGTCCCATCCAGAGTTTTCAGCATCACCCAGGCAGGACTTTGAAAACTCTCTGCAAACAGAAAACCAGCTTTTATTGGAATATGAGGAATTTCCTGGTGTGCCTGAACTGGTCGACGAGGAGGGCGAAGATGCCTCAGAAGCTGGGAAGAGGAAGGTCAGGTTCTCCACGGCACCAATCAAGGTAAAAAAAATCTTTGTGTTCACTTTACTGAGAGCTGCAGGGTTGTTTGTCTGCCAAGTTGTGCTTTTTTCGAAAACTCTTAGTTGTATATTTGGGTGAGTGTTAGTTCCAGCTGCTGTTTGAATCCATGTAAGAGAGGTGTTAGCCCAAAGCTATGTTTCTAATCCATTAGAGGCGGAGGAAAGGCAAGATCCCACATGCTTCCTTCTGTCAGTGCTCGGCTCAGAGCTGCCTTCCTATGACTGTGCAGGGGAAAAAAATCCTGTGGATGTTTATGGTATTAATCTGGATCAGCTCATAGGAAACTGTTGCAGCAGTGGTCAGTGGAGTATCAGATTGTCACATGAAAGTTGTGCGCGTACACTGAGATTTTTAGCAATCCTGAAATTATGCTTGTACCATTTGTTCAAGCCTTTGCACTTCCTGAATCTCTCACTGTTTCACACACTCTGACAGATTTTCCTACATAAACAGTGTCATGTTGTGTCAAAAGCCGCAGATGGCTCTCTTTACGGTCTGCTCATGGCGAACACATGTCCTGGATATTAATATGTACAACACTATTTTCAATGGGTCTAAATTTGACATCAGTGTTAACTTAAGCTGATACCTTTCCAGGGACTTGAACTCTGTATTGAATGGTGTCTTTCAGGTGTACATCACCTATTCTAATGCAGCGTACGACAGACACAATGAGGACATTGACCCAGTGTCTGCCTCGGCTGAGTTTGAGCTGGAGAAGAGAGTGGAGAGGATGGACGTTTTCCCAGTGGAGATAGAAAAGGGTAATTTAAATGGCTGTTTGGTGTCTATATACATTTCAAAGCTAGAAAACTGGTAATATCTAAAATAGAATATCTGCTCCTCCAGGAGACGAGGGACTTGGGATCAGCATCATAGGAATGGGTGTAGGGGCTGACCAGGGACTGGAGAAACTGGGAATCTTTGTCAAGACAATCACTGAGGGAGGAGCAACACAGAAAGATGGAAGGTACATACATCTGTTTTTTTACTTGAAATTTAAAGAAACTCAGATTTGAATATGTTTCTATGTGTTAGGATTCAGGTGAATGACCAGATAGTGGAGGTGGACGGAGTGAGTTTGGTTGGAGTGTCCCAGTTGTTTGCAGCTACAGTCCTCAAGAACACGTCAGGCCTGGTCAAGTAAGTTACCACGAAACAGTCTGTCAGCAATGCCTGTGTTCATAGTTTTTTTTTTTTTTTCAAACAAAAACTTTGTCATTTTATTTTGAAACTGGGCATCAAAGTGAATTTTGGGCCTTGTGTTTGATACATCACTTTAAACAGCTATGGAGATGATTAGTGGCAGAGCTTTCAAAGACTTTGTTACAGTCCAGGTTATTTAAAGCTGAAACAGTGGTAGAGTGGTAAATATAATTTTTCTTTCCAGATCGTTTTTGTTTGAAGCACTATGAGTGAATTTGCATATTTTAACCGTTCAGCTTATAGCATAAACTCCACAGTGCTGCCAGATTTTCCAGTGTTTAGATGATCTGCCAGCTTTTCAGATACAAATAAAACAACAGTAGCACAACAACATTAGAATTTCTTCTTGATAATAGACAAATAAAAAGGATAAACAAGATGTCTTAAATGCCACAGTAGGAAAAAGACAAGGACAAAAGCTAATATTGGTTGAATTCCATTTCGCTGCATCAGTTTTTGTACTTTCGTGCTGCCTTCAGGTTGAATGAATGTTATTTGTAACACCTGTGCTTTGCATGTTAGCAGGTGAAAATGTCTGTTGTGAAGATGCTCCCCCTTGACACAATTTGCACAAGTGTGTTAACAGGGAGGGGGGGTGATTGCCCACAGCTGTAATTGATTTCTCTTCTCTGCTGCAGGTTTTTAATTGGTCGAGAGAAGGAGGGGGTGGAAAGTGAGGTGGCACGACTTATCAACGAAAGCCTGGAAATGGACAAAACAAAACCCAGAAAGGTTTGTTTTCTAAAAAATGAGTGAAGGTTAATTATTTAAAATAATTCATCATAATTGTATTAGTTTTTTTTTATGTGTGTCCATATGTAAAGAGACAAAAAGGAGACAGTGAAGATGAGGACAATGATGTCACCATGTCAGAGAAAGGCTCAGCGGTTGAAGATGATGATGAAGAAGAAGAGGATGAGGATGAGGATGAAGAAGAGGACGATGCATCTGTTCTTTCCAGCTTGGACAACCATCATCTTTGCCTCAAATACCAGCAGGTACCTAATAGAATATTATTGTTTATTAATATAAAACTAATCTGCAATATACCCAAACATATTCATATGTTTTTTTTCTCACCTGTAACTGTGTCTATAGCTTCAGTCAAAACTTCGAAGCAGAACAACCAAACTTCAGCACGCTAGAGGAAAGGTAGGTCGCTCAGATTGAGATCTTTCTCTCTCTCTCACACACACACACACACACACACACACACACACACCAATAACTGTACTCACTTTTAATACACTACCTTTGCATCCAGATTTGGAAACAGTCTGACCCATTTAACTGTGCATGAGATGGCTCGGTGTGGAGTTATTAGGACACGGGCCACGTTCCAACACTTCTCCATGTCAGCTCTGCTTTTCTGCCTTTGCCTTGAAGTAATCACCACTGTGACATAACTGGGTTGGCGAAACAATTTCAGAAGAAAATCTGGCTTTCTTCTCCGCATCTGTGTTGAATATGAGAATACTTGATTTTATTTCGTTGAAGTAAGAAAACGGTTCCTCCAGCAGGAATAGTCTTTGACGTGTACGATGTAACGAGCTCTTTCCTTCCTCTTGTGTGTATGACGTTTATCGCAGACATGCATACATTAATATGAATACGTGATCTTTTGCTGTGTGTCTCCCAGTTGAAGGCATGGAAGCAGCAGCAGGCCCGTTGGGAGAGTCAGAAAGCAGAGTTGGAGCAAAGAGCGGCGGATGAAGAGGAGAAAGCTGAAAAACTAGAGAAGTAAACTCAATGCTTTGTCTGTTTGTGACCATTTGTGCCAAGCTAGACATGATGGGTGTCCACACTTTAGGATGTGGTCGGAGCACCAAAGATGCAAAATGTTAATTCACATAGTGACGATGATGAGGACGTTGGTTGGGAAGGTGTTAATGGCAGTTATTCCTTTATATCAGGTATTGGCAAGAGGCCCAGACACTGTGCAGAGTTGTAAGCCAGCGACTGGCTGATGCCCAGAGCCAATCAGAAAGCCTGGAGGTTAAATACAACAAGGCCAAGAGACTGGTCAGAGAATACCAGAGCAGGTATTTGTGGAAAACAGCTAGAAACACATTGAGAAATGACTGGAATCCCACCACACCCATGAATTTGGATTTAAACTTTTCAAACCATGTGCTTCAGAGAGGAAGAGAGGGAGCAAAGAGAAGAGGATTTGAGGAGAGAGGTGGAGGAGAGAGATAAGCAGCACAGAGAGACTGTTGAAAGGCTGCAAATCCAGGTGAGAGGAGACTTCCCAATCCTGGATGGATTTACTGCACTGAACCTGCCATTTCCTCTGTAGTCATTGTTTCACACTGTTTATCACAGATGGCACAGCTGGAGAGGAAAGAGGCTGGACCCGACAGACACAACCATTCTGTGGATGCTTCAGTCACAGGTAAGCATCTGTATCAATGTAGCAGTACTGTGATTGGTTGTCTCTCTGACTTTGTGTCACTGGTAGCTATAAATATTTCCAATGATGATTCATAATAGAAGGAATTCAAAGCTTTTTGTCTCTTTTTTTAAATATTTCTGTCAGAAAATAACTCATTATGTAACTACCATTGGGCTTTTTTTCAATTGAACAGCAATTGTGTTTGTTTCTCATCACAGATTGGTACATTCCAGTTCCTGATACAGGACGTCTAGACTCCAGCGCTCATATAGCCAGAGCTCAGTTAGCCCAGAAATCCAAGCGGCATCCGCCATCACGAGACAAACTCCGAGAGAGCTTCAGGAAACAGGTGAGGGACCGAGCTGGAAAACAATATGTGACTCATAGATAATGAATTTGGTTCCAGCAGACGCCTGTGCTTTCTTGCTGCAGGATGAAGGAGTCCAGAAACCACCAGAGAGCCAGTCGCTGTCCACAGTGGCACAAAGCAGCAGGAGTGACCTGTCCAGCACCTCCTCGTACTTCAGTCCTCAACCTCCCTCCATCGGCCCTCCCATCTACATCACCAACACTGTGGCTTCCTCTCCATGCAAGTCCTCAACATCCAAAAAATCCAAAAGGAAATTTCCCGACCTCAGGTGGAGGATGTCTGTTTTTTTTTAATATATATTTTGCATTATTGAAACAATCAATAGATTCCCTACAGCCACAGAAACTTTCTGGTAATTTGCTGCAGGTGCTGTTTTAACATTTTAATGACTGTAGGGTTTTATTTTGGGTTTTTTTTAGTGGCCTTCGTAAATCTCTCAGCAAAAGGAGAAGTCGAAAACACAGCAGGAGGTCTACACCCAACAGGTGAGAGGCCACTCAAACACAAAAACACTGCTGAGAAAAATGTGTATTAAAAAAAATAAGCGTTAAGATTGACCTGTTGTAGTATTGTTCTTTTGAACTATGAAAGTTGGTTTGCATGGTACATACTGCTCCTGACTTTACCTGACCTCAGTTGATACTGTTTGTACATACATTTTTAGTTTATGCACCTGAAAGGAAAAACAGGGAAAAGAAGAGGCATTATAAAATAATTTATTTGGAGATACAGTAACAGATTAAGTGCCTTTTTTTTTTTTTTTTTTTGCCTCTTCTACTGTAGAAAAATATGTGTCATGCTGCTGCACTTTACATCTTTTCATGGGACCAAAAGATAGAAAATAAAACCTAACCTGGAGCTTTGAATAAAATTGTAAAAGTTTGTCACATGTCAGTTGATTTTTTTAATCTACACACACGTGCAGGACGATAATGTCTTCAGTTATCATCCTGGACGTGGTGATCTCTTGTACGATGGTGGAGGTGTGTGCTTTCTAGTTTGTAATGTTATCTCGAATACATGTACATAAAAGGTAATTTAAAGGGATGAACACTTTGAGCTAAAATTTCGGACATTAGTTACTGTATTGAACATGTCTACTCTTTCAGCAGGGGGTCGTGTGGTGACCTGGTGGACGAGCCCAGTGGAGTGTCTCCTTCAGGTTCAGTCACCTCCATGCCTTCATGCCTGCCCTTTCCCTGGTTCGGAGAGCGAGGGAGAGACAAAGAATGGGAAGGAGAGTGTAACAGGGAGCGGCTTCGGTCGGTGTCCAGCAGCAGTTTGCCGTATCTCACCACTTCAGGCAGAAGAGATCAGGTGAGAGATGTCAGACTGTACTAACAGAGTGTGCACCTGATGCCATGCAATTTAGCTTGTACTTGGGTATAAATTGGGATCACAACCCTTTCAGCATGGCACCATCCTCCTATCTTAAGGATACGTTTTTTAAAATAAGCACACTTTGCATGAGTAAGCGTCATAGACTGTGTATAGAAATTGACAAAGCAAGGGGTCCATTGGTTTGGATTTCCATTTTGAACCTAAGAGGTCGGCATTTGAACATCACCATGTTGGTTGTTTGGAGCCAGAAGTGACCATATTTCTATATGAAGGGAGGAGTGAGGAGGCGGAGCTGACCCTTAAACCAAAGGTCCCTGTCGAGTGTGTATGACACTGCTCTCTTAATGATCCCGCTAACCACACCCTAAAATATTCCTCTTTTTGAAGCCTAATATCTACTTACTTATGATTTTTTTTTTCAGATGGACCAACAGATCAATGATAAGAATTAACTTTAGCTAATGACATTACAATGACTTGTGAAAAATGGACTGCCTCCAGTGGCCATTGAGTGTATTGCACTGTTTTGGCCTCCTTTTTTGAGCCCCACTTGCTTCTTCTATTTCTAAATACAGTCTGTGGTAAGTTTGCATCACATGTGAAGTATGTAGGCAGCCCAGGATTGTTTCTGTTGGTTCCAGAGTATTGGCTCTCCAGTGGACAGCTCCAGCATGGTGGGTCATGTCTCTGATCACTCCCTCTCTGGACACTCTCACACTTTCACCTTTTCCTCCACTGAGGTGAGTCTATCCTTCTCTTCCTTTTCTTTCTTTATTTCCTTTCTTCTTTCCCCATGGAGTACTCTCTTTGTCCTGTCACATTTCCCAGGCGTTCTCTTCTTTAGTTACAGTTTCCTCTCTCCCGGTGTTCGTCTCTTGTGCTTTATCAGACTTTGGACGATGACCCGGTTCCCACCAACAACAACCATCAGTGGCAGAGTCGACCTGTCCTGGAGTGGAACAACCAGCAGGTGTGTCTGTGGTTGATCGCCATGAACATGGATCAATACGCCTCCGAGTTTGCTGCCAGAGGTGTGGATGGGACGCAGCTCCTCAGCATGGATGGTGAAAAACTCAAGGTGATAAGAAGACATAAAACTGCATCAGATTTTGTCATATTAAAATAATCATTGCTCTAATCTGCTGATTTTAGAAGATATTGTGGTGGCTTGTTTTTCTGATTCAATTATTTTTATCCTCAAAAGTCAGAATTAATTAGTAGTTTAATCTGAATTTGTGATCATTCGTGTTGTCAGGCTCTGGGTGTGTGCAGTCACAGTGACCGGTCCTCCCTCAAGAAGAAGCTGAAGGAGATGAAGAGGAGAGAAGAGAAAGAACAGAGGAAAGAAGAGAGGAGGCTGAAAGAGGAGAAGGAGAAGGAGAACACAGCAGTGGACAGGGAGGGGGTGAGGATCATGAGGGAGGAGAGGTCCGTGAAGGACATCAGACGCAGCGGCAAAACTGTGAGAACCGAGTCACTCTTATAAAGACGGAGGTGCAGCCAGAGATACACCACCAGCACGAGGAGGGTGTGTTTGCAGTCTCATGCATACAGATACACACTTGAAGCTTTTTTCTATTGTGTTAATAGAAACTGTTAGATTACTGCACACATTCTCAACTCTTCACATCCCAGTAGTTAATCACTGAAGATACAGAGCACTGGTTGGGTTTAATATCAAACAAGTCAGAGCTGAGGTTGATTCAGCACCAAAGTTCAAACAGCAATTACATCTCTGTGTGTGTTTCTGTTGTAAAGTGTAAGAATGGTCTTAATGTGATGTTTCTTTTTTTATCATAAATTATCCTTAGAATGATTTTAATATTTAACAATGTGCTGATTTCAGCACTCAGGTATTTGCTGTAAATGCTTTTTTATGTATTAATAAATAATGCTTTAAACTCCCCGCTGTTGCATTCACCTCGTGTTCAACTTCCTGTAATCACAGACAGGACACATGGATATGACAACATTTTAAAAATTTTTATTGAAGAAACATTTTGTTTGTTCTGACGCTCATCCTGTTTTAACAGCAGTGATTAAAAGATGAAATCTGCAGGGGCTTGGTGGTGTATTTACAAACCGAGTGCTCAACAACTGTGGATGAGTTATTGTATCTGTACAATCTGAGGCACCTTCAGTGTGAACAATGCCTCAAAGTGTTAGGTAGATGCAAAGTAGAAATGATTAAAAACCCTTTTAAAAATGGGGAAAATGAACATATTTTAGTAAAAAAAAAAAAAAACCTCTTTGGCCTGTAGAGTACGTAACGACAAAAGCATCTTACTGCCACACCAGGAAAAAAAAGATCAGTCATGTTAGAGCCCGATATGTAACAACGACCCAAAATGTAACAACATCCTGAATTGTTATTAAAATAAAGTGGAATGAAACCCAAAATGTCACAAGAGTTCTGAGCCTGAAATGTAATAGAAAAAATGTAATAAAACCCAAACTGTAATAATGGACCCAAAATGTAAACAGTTGTTACATTTTGGGCAATGTTTTTACTTTTTGGGCTCAGTATGTTGTTACATTAATGACCCATTATTACATTTTTTTTATTACGTTATTACAAGCTGAGCAGTTTTGTTACATTATCGACCAGGTATTACATTTCAGGTTGTATTACTATTTTATATATAACAATTTGGGTCATTGTTACATTTCAAGTTGTTACATCTTGGGCTGTACTAATCACATTATAAAATAATGTCTCATATTCCCTCATGAATCTTAAGTTGACAGGCTGGATTTTCATATCACACATTGTGTAGGCGTGGGTCCACATTATTTATACAAGAGCTGAAGATAAATTTAGGAAAAAGTCTCATATGCAGGAATTTCTAAAGTTCTGTCTAGAGGTAGTGTCATGGGGTTATGTTACCATGGATACGAGCTAAACCAAGTTTCTAGACCCCCTTGGTGAAATAAGGAGTGATCTTGGAAATGCTGTTTTTTGAATAGGCGTGAAATCAGTCCTGAACAGTTGTCAATCATTTATACAGAAACCAAACAGCTTCATGTATAGGAGGCAACATGGCGATACAGTAAAATTAGACACATGGTTAATGTACATGAGTCACAACAGGTTTCTCCTTCCTTGCCTAAACGCCACAGGGGTCTCAATCAGTATAATGTGATACTGATCTTTATTTTTTTTCTGGTGTGACTGCAATAAGCTTCTGCATGTAACAGGAAGTACTCCTTACAACAATAAATACAAACAATTCTGCAAAACATTCAAAATGTACAAAATCCTCCCCGACCCCCCAGTCAACACTGAATGTACAAAACAAGCTCCAAAGCTCTGACAGGTAGTAGCTGTGCAGGACCCTCTCCCACACTGCCACTCTCTTTCCAGTGATTCATACAGACTTTATTCAAGATCAAATGAGCCCCTGAAGCAGAATGTTTGATCCAGTACTTAGCCCTACTAAAGTTTTTTTTTTGTTTGTTTGTTTTTTTATTTTCTCTTTTTCGAGTCCTCACTGTGCAGAAATTATTGAAACTGGGAGTTCATCAGTGAGCAACAGTGAATGTGCGTGGAGTCAGATTTCATTGGTTGTTAAGAATAGTGTTCATTGTCATGCCAGGTCGTCATCCAGGGCTTCTTTTCCAGGGTTTCCCAGTTACCATTTCCAGGGTTTATCCCTCGCTCCTCCCGTCTGATCCGAACTGCGCTGTAACTGGGAACCTTGTCTTCATGTTTGGCACGTTTAAAAAAGCCACACTACAGAGAAGAAAGGGAACAAAATCACTCACTTGTTTAAAAAAAACAACAACACATTTTTAAATATATTCAGTGAAAGCAAAGCAGACTGATCAGACATTTGTCATCAGTCTTTTCCACAGGCACCTGAATCCATTAAGAGATGTACACAGGCCACCTGTGCTCCTCTTTACCAAAAGGAAACATCTTCTACCAAAGCTTGTTTCTTAAAATGTAGAGAGGAAGAAACCTTCAAACCACATGACTGCATGAGCAACAGCAATAAAACAAACCAGAAACAGAAGAAGAGATGAAATCAGAGAGATGCAGAACAGCCCCCAAGGTTTTCCTCAGTCATTGCTTATCAGCCATCACCTCCCTTTGCCATGCAGGTCATGATACACACATCATCATGTGTGAAAATCTTCAGCCCAAATAATTGGTCAGCTTTAATATTAGCGTTCATGTCGCACTGTGAGAATTGACCACTGTGTGACCAAGGAAGCAGCGCTGTTGTAGCAAGACGGCAGGAGAGAGAAAGTTTCACTCATCCGTGGCAGGCCGGGTAATTTTACCCTCTCTCTTTTCTATGCATTTGAAGTCAGTCTCTCTTTTTCTGATGGGTCCTCTTTATTCTTTTTCCCAAAGAGTCCACACTGAGGAGAGGCAAATTATTAGAGAATGTGTGTGATCACTGGTATGTGAACCTACAGTTGTTTAGTGAATGGTCTTTTTACAGGACAGACTGCAAGATGTTCAAAGGTATAAACTTTTTTTTTTTTAAATCCTTAAAATATTACTGTATGTGTATTGTATGACCCTGTTTGCACTTGGTTTTACTATGCGTTTCAGGGGACCGGATCACAAGTGGGACACACACACTTGTATTTAGCACTGTTTACTCATGGATCTACAAGACACAGGAGGCTTAACGCAAGAAAATCAGCAGCATTCGGTCCCGCATTGATGATGTATTTTTACCTCCGCCAAGGAGGTTATGTTTTTGCCGGGGTTTGTCTGTTTGTCTGTCTGTTGGTTTCCTAAGTGACTCTAAAAGTTACAGACGGATTTTGATGAAATTTTCAGGGATTGTCCAGATGGGGATAAGGAACAAATGATTAGATTTTGGAAGTGATCCGGATCACCGTCTGGATCCAGGAATTTTTTGAAGGATTCTTTAACATTGGGAGATAGGGCCATATGCGACATTTATGCATATGACTCCACCAAAAATGCTCAAGACACTGTCACTGGTCAAAAAA
>OOFC01050850.1:0-64015 GCA_900323345.1 Pseudochromis fuscus | reverse complement strand
TTTTTAAAAATTTTTTTTTTTTTTTTTTTTTTTTTTTTAATAATGACCTCCAATATCTAACTTCAATTAAAAATGTAAATGATAATTTACAGAGATGATGAGAACGTGCTTTAACAGTTGTATTATGATGTAACTAAACACATGTAAAATGTAATATAATTAGTAAATCACATGCTATAAGTTAATGTGTTTATCTCATATTACAAAATTGTTTGTATTTTAATACTTTTTTGTGTGTAGAATAATTTATCTTGCAAAATGCCCACAACATCAACTCAATTTTTATTAATCTTTAAAAGTGCAAACCAAAGACTACCAATTACAAAAAAGATCAACATAATTGTAATGTTATTTTTTAAGTAAACATGATATCTTTTCTTTTTTCTTCCTGGCAGTCAAGCTGATGCTCCTGATGAACAGTTGAGTAAAAATAATTAGTTACCCCAATGAAGGTGCTATTCCAGAGACGAGAGTTGAGAGTGATGACTGCATTACTGTCCAGGCCCCGCAGGGGGCACCTTATCTTCACACATTTTGCTCCATTGTCACAGGACTGTGAAGAAAGGGCAGTACAAAAACTTACTGGTTGAAAACATTCATAATATAATAATAAAAGATGAAAGAATAAAGTTAGTTGTGAGGTGTTACCAGAGTTTCAGATTTCTTGTCAGTGAAGCGGGAAATAGTTCCCTCCCCACTTTCCTGGGTGTTTCCTACGGCTCTTCTCGACCTGGTGTTAGTTGTTTCCTAAAGGATGAGAAAAAAAATATTTACCTTCTGAATTTACCACAGTGTTTTTATTTGTCTAAAGAAAAATGAATCTATAAATGTAAAATGTATTTCACCACATGCCTCTTCTGCTGTTTCAAATGGCACATAATGTGTGATACTAAAGTCGAAGGCATGTGGTTACTGACTATGTTCAGCTGGTTGACCTCCCCTCTGGGAGTGCACTGTATTTGATCCACTCCTGTGGAGCTAATCTTCGTCAGGTACAGCAGCCACTGTTGATCTTTGGTCTCCTTTGGCCAGTCGATGTCGAGGGTGGCAGTGCCGAAGTCTGTCAAGCTCCTTCCCAGGTTGATGATCTGTAAAAACAGCAACGATCTGTTGATATAGCATTCAATGAATTATTCTCTACACTAGTCTCCCAAAGAGATCTGTGATCAAGTATCTTCCCAGTACTCACTCTGAAGTGGTGTGTGATGGCACTGCCAATGTCGCTTTCAGTCTTCATGGCCGACTCACCTTTAGACTTTCCTGAAAAGTAGACCTGAGAGGGCTGGGCTTGTCTAGAAAAACAGAAATGTACAGTTAGTTGCACAAATCAGTGTGTCCTTGTATTTTTGCTGAATGTGTACGTTTGTTACCCTGACAACGACAGCTGCAGCATGATGACCACTTTTGCCTTTGCTTTGACTGGAGCTACTTTCTGCTGATCGCTTGTCCTGTCAAATCAAAGTTTACACTCAGGTCAAATCAGTTACTCCAAAAAAAATTCAAATGTGTGCAAATGCATGCCTGAAAATAAGTGCATTATATATGTCCATATGTCTGCTGTATTTGTAGGTGTACTCAACTACAATGAGTAGTTTGCGCTGCAGGATTACTAACTCAGATATACTTACGTGTTCAACTGAAGATTAATCTCCACTTCAGAAATGTCACGAGGGATGACACCTGTACCCAAAATAATGTAGAAGGTGGTCTACAAAACACACAGAAGAATATGCATGCGCAAGTATTAGCAATGGTACTTGACCCAATAAGAGCTAGGCAGTGCTAAAAGGTGCCTTTTTTCCTCACCTCCATGTCACGTTTGAAGGGATTTCCAAGCTCACAATCAATCTTAGACCCATCTACATTAGCATTGCAGCTTGTCTGCTTATCCTGAAAGATCCAATAAAGTCCAAGTCAAAACTACATGTAAATGTGTGACTGAGAGAAAGGGAGAGAAAGTGTCAAAGAAAACTCGACTCACGGTAGGTGAATTGCGGAAAGCAGAGAAGGACAGGGAGCTGGGTAAGAGCGCAGTCATGTGGGCTTCGTGTGCATCATCTCCATTTGGATTGGTCACTTTCACCTCCAAGAAGATGTTCTTTTGGTCGCTGAGTGAGATCACGGGCACACCGTTCTCCCTTTAAATGGACAGAAGTTGTGAGCCTATATATTCTGAGTGCAAGTGATTGGACAGTCCTGTGGAGGCTATGCAGTAAACTTCTCGAGCATGACAATATTCACTAAAAGTAGTCATAACAAAATACGATCATTTTTATTTTAAAAAAGCAAAATGTGTACTTGTGCATGTGTGTCTTACACTGCTAATGGAACAAATGGAGCGTCATCGGTTGCCTTGTTGCCATAGCGATACGTCAACTGTAGTTTGCTCTGACACACATTGTCACTGCCACAACCTTCCTTCACAAAATTCACCTACGAACATATTTACACATAATAAAAGATCACACACACACACACACACACACAGACAGAGGGAACAACGCATCTACAACAAATCACGTCCTTTGATAAGTTCATACACTGTCGGTATCACGTGTACATACCTCTGATCGAGTTTTGTTTGGTGCGTTGGCGTCCAGGACGGGCGCCAGTTGACCAGTTGAGCTCTGTCTGCGTTTGCGTTTGGCCTCCTTGATATTTACAGACACATCAATGGGGATGCCACGTAGCTTGTCTCTGATATTTTCCTGTTGGACGACATCAGCGTTAGCCCTTACTTACCATTCACTTTGATCACAACAGGATGCTGATATTTTCACTACCTGTATGGCAAGTTGACGTGTAACGCACTTATCCCTTCCTTTGCCGTCAAAGGTGATTGTCCCCTTGGATTCATAGCTGTGCTCAGAGTCAGACGCCTCGGGGAAGGTCGCCCTAGATAAAAGACCATTCAACCTGTAGTCTGCGTCCGCTTCAAGAGAGTACTCCACCACTGCAGGGGACAGGGGACAGGATACAGTATAAGAGAAAGGAATACAAGGACTAAAAGAAGCTTGTTACATGCTGTCAAGTTTTGTATTTACTGAAAAAAAGACAAGAAAGCTTTAGAAACACAGCTTATTGGAAAAAATGTAGCTCATCTTACTTAGTTTGGGAGCGTAGTTCTTGGGGCTGGCAGTGTAACTGAAACAAACCTCAACCGTCAAGCTGTGGAGAAAGTGCAGTTGATCCACAATCAGACATAGGATTGGCATAGGTTCTTACTGTTTTGTCAGAAATACTGAAAAAAACACCAACCAGAAAACCAAAGGACTCACATACCAGAAGGCGTTGCCACAATTCTTCTTGGTGAGGTCGATTTCACTCGGTGTGAACTTGATTTCTTTCTTGATGTTGATAACTGGACGGGCTCTGAGGAGACAGTACACAGTGAGCATGAACATGACGAGAGACACCAGATCACATTACTGTGAGAGTTCACCCACCTGTAGACAAAGACGGAGTCTGACAGGGATCCAATAGCCAGGTCAGGGTAGGAGTTCTTATCCAGGTCCATGTTGCCTGCCAAAGAGTAGCCAAACATCTTCACTCCTTTTGGCTTCCCGGACAACACCTAAAGCAAGAGGAACGTCAATTATTGCCATATATTGTATATATATTATTTATTGTATCTGTATATCTATGATAAACCCTGCTGTTGGCGTTCATTCATATGCACACATTTTACCTAAAATCACCAAAGTTAGGGTTCAGGAATGATGGCAACTTTCTTATTACTGAAAGTGGTTCTTTGTATTTTAGTTTCTTAGGTACAAACATTACAAATTTTAACAAAATTCAAATGTTTTTTCCACAAAAATGTCAACCTGATGACCTTTTTACCTCACAAACCAAAGTGCTGGAGCAGATGACAAACTTAAGGTTAAGGTTATTCCATCAGTTTATTGTTATGTACCTGAGATGCTTTTCTAGAGCTGACTCCTGTGGCTGATCCATGGAAGATGTGAACATGGCCGAAACCATCATCTTCATTCGGTGCCCCCACTGCAAAATCTGACAGCAAGAACAATCACAGTGACTTGCAGAGAACGACCAGCAGCCAGTGGTATACATAAACCCACAGACAGATACTGCCTCCTCACCATGGTAACCATCCAGATTAATGTCTCCCAAATTCTCCACAGCCAGACCAAACATGGAGTCCTGAGGTCCGTCTATTCTGGTGGCTTTGGCTTTGGCTTTACTCCAATCTCCACCTTGGTTGATGTAGACGTAGACAGCTCCTCCAATTTCTCCGTCTTTCTCAAAGTACTGAGGTGCTCCCACTACTAAGTCCTGCCAGCTAACAAAGGAAAGCATCACGTTTATGATCACGGTAACAGTAGTGATGCCACTTTTCAAAGGAGAAGTTACAGGTTGCATGTGTCGCCTTGCATCACTCACCCATCCCTGTTGATATCCAGCACAGCCAGATCATAGCCGAAAGACGAGGACAGTCCCTCCCCTTCCAGGGTGTACTCTTCTGTCAGGATTCTGGCCCCACCTTGTTTCAGCATGACCACCGCACCGCTGTGATTCGCTCTGGGAGCTCCCGCCACAATAATCAGCTGGCCCTTTTTGGTTAAACTCATTCCTGAGTCCAGAGAGAAGCCTGAGAGAAACAAGGTGGTGAGGTGCTCGAATACACTTCTTTGTGAAACAACCGGAGTCATGATGAAGATTAAAAGTTTTACCCAGGTAGCTGTTAGGAACAGCAGGGACCAGTTCAGGGTTTTTGTCTGTCTCATCTCCCGTTTCGAATGGACCGTCTTCAAAGATGCCCAGCTCTATGAAAGTGTCGTTCTTTTGTTCCAAGCGTACCACACCTACAGACAGGAGGAGGGGGGACGAGAGGAGATTAGATTAAATAGATTTAGATTGTAATAAAAGAATGCAAAACCCATGACACAGTAACCTCAACTGAAGAAAATAATGTGGAACAGATGACTGAAAAGCATCACTGGCAAATTCCTCTGTCAAGAAAAGTGAGCATCAGAAATCAGAAGTAGATTGATAACGTTCTAAGTTAGTAATGATGTGAGTTTTTACAGTGATCATCAATGCTTTTGTAAAGCTGTGTTCACACCAAAGTGAATTTCTCCCATAGCACAATTACATAAGAAATGAATGCACAGACGTGTATATGCACCAGTTCAAAATCAGTCCATGGCCATATTCATGCAGAGCAAAGCCACGCAAAGATTCACTTCCAAGTTGATGTGAACACAGCAGTGATACATGCCTACAGTGTACATGTCGCACATCGAAACACACATATAAACTAAACTACCTTTCCAGTTGTAAGCTCCGGGAGCCCCAAAGATGAGGTAGTGGTAGTCTTTGTCGAACGTAGCTGACAGGCCCTGTTGGCAAGAGCCGAACATCTCATGGCCTCTGGGCCGGCTGTCGCAAAAATGCCACTTGTACGTATCATCAACCACTAAGTCCTGGCCCAGCACGTAGCAGCGGCCAATGATGTCACGGGACTCAGTGGGTGTGTTCACGCTGGTCCGACGCTGGTAGCGATGGGCGCAAGTCTACCAAGAAAACAGGAACACACAGTTTTGAGCTGTTAAGTGACACATTTCTGCAGACAATTATTAATTAATTAATGAACAAAGTTGGTAGTAATGAGTTGAAATTTTGAGCCAGTCTTACCACAACCTGGCCTCCAGGCCCCTGACTACTGACTGACACTCCCATCCACTGGTTTTCTTTGCTTTCTCTATTTAAATTCTCTACACAAGGGGAAAAACAATTATAGTGCATAAATATTAGAAACATTTTCATACCTTAAACACCCAAAAAGCTGTTAAACAAAGCACAGAGGTGTCAGGAAATACCTCACCATGATTATCAAAGATAATTCTCGTGCAACCAGAGGAGCTCATATCACAGCTGTAGAGTCCTCCTGTCACTTTGGATTTTTGACCCCTCAAGGCTGCTGCTCTGGGGGCACCAACCAGCAGTCTGCAACAGACACACATGAATGAATTCAGCCCAACATTATATGCAAAACAATCGAATCTCCACTGTGAACGTGGGAATACCCATCTGACATTTAGCATTGAGCATCTACTTAGCATGAGGAACACTTTGGCATTTCTTCCTTTCCTCTTGCACATTACATTATCGCACATTCCAGTCTGCAGTGCCACACAGCAGCCATATTCAGGAGCTCGCACAAACACACATCCGCCACCAAACTGATGTTCCATGTCCTCATGGTCCAAATGGAGTCAAAGGCCCCTTTCAGTCGCCTGCTGGGGAACCAGGCTGTCTATCTCTGTGCACACACACACATACACACACACACACACACACACACAGACACTGCCTTTGTGGACCAAGGACAAGGGCAAATGCCACACCCAAGCTTTGACCGTGGGCATCCAGTTTGCAGGGTTTCCTACAACACAAATCAAACAAGTCAATGTTGTCGTGCTTTGAAGTGATGCTCAGTGTCGGGCCAACACAAACCCCCAACACCCTGATCTCTGTCCATCTGTATGGTGCAGGATCTCACTCTGACTGGCTTTGTCTGTCCAATGACCTTCAGAGTTCATATTATACAGCAACACTGTCTTCACCAGATGAGATTAGGCAAAGCCATTTTAGCTTTAATACGAAGCACATACACACACACAAACATCTGGGAGGGAATTCACTGAGACATACAGCAGAGTGAAGAGCAGAGGCCTAATGTGATCAGCATGTTTGCAGTGTGGACCTCACTACTCAACACTGCAAATAGTAGAAGACGTCCAACTATAAAGCTAACTTTCTGAGGCAGGTGTGATGGGGATTAACAAAAGACAACAAATCTATGACATACAAAATTTCGACTTGTAACAGGTCACATAGTTGCCCCCAATCTCATATTGCTGTTATAAGATGTATTTCAGTGTCTTTCAGGAATCCCTGAGTTGTAAAGAGTCTAATTTCTCTACAATAACCTGCAGTAAGATAAGAGATAACAACAGAAGCAGAATCCTCCTGCATGATGGACAAGCGTACATTGTTTATCCCAGTTTCACCACTGGATTGGTTTGGCTTTGTTTCATAAACCAGAGCACTATAATTTGCGCCGTTATCCACCCATTAAGCCTCCAATCCAGCGATCTAAATTATAAAGGGGAGTGAATGACACTTGACATTTTCATACCACACAGTCTGGAGTCAACTTTTCACCTCTGTGTGCACTACCGTAGCGAATAGTAAATATGTTTTCACATGAAGGGAAATTGTTGGGCCATCGAACACAAAGCCTGATTCAGATGAGTCACAGCAAATCCCAGGAGGGCTCATAACCAATCCTGTTACTCTGTGAGACCATAAACTGTATAAAACAAGTGGATGAAACAACCAGGGTTAAAAAATTAGGCCAATGCGGATATGCAAAAAAAG
The DNA here is from genome assembly GCA_900323345.1 of Pseudochromis fuscus. Taxonomy (NCBI): domain Eukaryota; kingdom Metazoa; phylum Chordata; class Actinopteri; family Pseudochromidae; genus Pseudochromis; species Pseudochromis fuscus. The sequence goes on along the minus strand of OOFC01050850.1, from coordinate 56,608 downwards.
AGTAATACTCTTGATGGCCACTAGATGCTGGCTCCAATTGACTTCAATTCAAAAATCGTCATTTTCAATCATGAAATTGACTCAGTGAGAACTTTTACATCATGTCATTAGCTTAAGTCAGCTCTTCTTATCACTGATCTGGTGGTCCATCAAAAAACCAACACAGCAACATTCAAATGATTTGACTTCAAAACACAACTCCACAAACAAGGGGCTGATGTCACATTAGCTTCATCCATTCTACATACAGTCTATGAGTGTGACAAGAAGGTTAGGAAAATGGTCCAGGTGTACTGGACTTTGGGAAATAGTCTCTGTTTTGTTAATATCAACTCAGTAAACAATTACTGCATAAACAATTACTGCATAATCAAAATCTGAAAGTTTCCCTCATTCAGCTGTTTTCTTTGGTGCAAATGTAACTAACAACAGTGCAGCTGTTTAAATTACCATGTGTGTGTAATAATTTAGACAGATGAAAGCAAACAGCAGCTGATTACCTCTGCTGAGGAGGCATGCATTGGTCGGTTAGTTGGTTGGTTTGTTAACAATATCTCAGAAAAACTGAACAGATCTTGATGATTTTTTGACAGGATATTACCCAAAAACTGACTGAACTGGGCAAAATCTGAGGGAACAAAATCCTGCTTCCTAGTTAGATATAACATTAAAAATACACAAATCTCAAACGGAGGCTGATCCCAACACAATTTATTGAACACATTTTATCTTCCTATCTATCTACACATTAACAGAGTGAGGCGCTGAATGACCAGCGCTGTAATGACCTGCTGATCCACTGACAGTGATCCAGCTGTTTATCTGATCATTTACTGTCAGCATGAGGAAGTCCTAACAAGCAGGCTTAGACCACAGGAAGGACAAAGACAAACAGAGAGTGTGTGTATGTTTACGGTCCAAGTGTGCAATGAATCGCAAACACACACACACACACACACACACACACACACACTCACACACACTGACACCCAGACCGAGCAGCCTCTCCCTGCAGAGCGACCACAGCAGAGTCACCATATGAAGAGACGTCTCATTGAGAGAGATGTGCTGTCGTTTTTTTGTTAAGCAGCGAACTGGCTGCCGGCTAGGGCACAGCCTGTTGCTTAGCAACACCCAGTGACGCCCTATCAAGTCAAGGCATTCACTTCCAAAATGGGTTGCAGATCCAGAGGTTGCTGACATGTGTTGGCCAACTCCTCTTTCCCTCCATCTGCCAGCATCAAACCCTCTGAATCTGACTGCTTGAACGACGCCTGTATTTGGTGCCCAGATGTAAAACTGATTTATGTTGCTCTCAGCATTCTTTCAGCCATCGCCTCTTTCTTTTCTTCAGTTTCTTTCTCTTTGATGTTGGATAACCTTAACTAACCTGAGGGGAAGGAGGGGGGCTACATCTGACTTTCATGCTTGCTCTCTATCAAAGGCCATACACTGATACGCAGGCTTGGTTTTAGTATTACACTTCACAGTCCTGACCAGTCTCTTAAATCATTCTGAAATCTAGACACAGCGCAACATTAACATTATTACTAACTCTACTGATTTGCTTTCCTCTCCCTCTCAGCTTTACATCACTTTTCTACTGTTCTTGCTACAGTTGTTTTATTTCTCAAAACACAAAAACAATTTTACTTTCTCCCACAAATCTCTCACTCTTCATCCAAGCTCTTAAAACTCCCTTAAACTCACTTGGTCTCCTCCTTCTCCTCCCTCCCTCTCCCCTCTCCACTCATGCATTTTGCCCTTTCCCTCTTGATTGTATTATATAGGCAACAGCTCCATCTGGCAATCAAGACCGGAGACAAAAAAAAAAAAACTCCACCCAGACCCACACAGGCATGCAGGAAGAGATGCGTGTACACGTGCATGTCCAGGTCCTGCCCTGTCCTGTCCTGCAGGTACATGTAACTCTCATCCCTGCAGGACATAGAAGACTGTTGAAATATAAGTGTGAGTAAAAGTTGGCATGAATGACTGGCAAAGGATTGTGAGTCACAGTGCACACCCAGTTGTGAGGAGACAAACATGGGGGACACTAACTCTTACTTTTGCACACGTTGTTGCGGTGGATGTCTGGATTCTCACAAGACAAGAAAATCTATCTATCGACGTCTATTTTTTATTTTTTTTGCCTCAGGTTAGGAATGTATCAAGCAGCACACTGAGCTCTCTGACACTCTTCCAAATGACTGACAACAGGGCAACGCCTCAGCGCTCAGCAGCAGCATGCATCAGCACCATTAAAACACACCAAACAGGCGCTCACACGAACACACACAAACACACATCCCTGGGCAGCACATGAATGCATGCTCACACACACAAATACAGCATCCGCAGTGAGAGCGCATTCCTCCTCCATAACAGCAGTGTGAGCATCATCACTCAACAAAAACAAACATGACTCCAACATGTACACACACATCCAAACCTGAACGATAATGTAACATGTACATGATGCTTCGAGCTTCTCTTATTCAACAAATGATGGAGAATACAACTGTATGTTGATAAGTCATTAGGATAAACACCTCTGCTCTATGTGAACACCTTATTAATTTCTCAGCTTCACAATTTTTAACTAATCAATGGAGAGTTTAGTTTATAAATATCAGAGCTTCACCACAATTTAAGTGTTTTAATTCCATGTCTCACCCATCAAACTCATATGTACCAGAATAATACAATATTTGACCTTGTTGCTTGAAAGTGACCAAAATAATTGATGATTAAATTTGCACACAATCAGTATCCTAATCACCCAGCTGTGTCAGTACCTGACACCTCCACCAACAACTGAGTTCACATTATTCCTCCAGGCAGCTGTTGTTTCCCATTTCACACAATTCAACTGTGTTCTGTTTTCTTGTATTTAACTGAACAACCTGAAGCATAGGGGGAGCAGGGGGGGACTTGGTGGTAACCTCGGTCTCGTGCTGATCACCATGTGTCTTTCATTTAGACACAGCCTAGAACTAGGACAAAAACTGCAACTCTGTGTGTGTGTCTGTGTAGTTTGTCAACTATATTTAACCTCTGTGGAGCAGGGTAAGGACTGGGGGATTCCTAATAACTCCTAGTCCTAATTATTAGTACAATGTATCCTCCAGTAGTGGGTGAACATTCATGGGCTGTGACCTCCATAAACAAACTTGGAGCACAGATTGGCCCAATCTGCTGACTAGACATAGAAAAGTAGAGTATTGATCCTATGTTTGTAAAAAAAATAAATAAATAAAAAAAATCTGGTAACAGCAGCACTTTACACATATCATTACCAGAATTAGATTTTAATCCCAGTAGAGGCACTCGTGCTGTCTGCACTGCTGGTAATGTACAACAAACTGTCAGTACATTTACTCAAGTACTGATATAACTGGGCTTTACCTGCATTTCTTTCCTTATTGACCACAGTTCATAGAGAAATGTGTATATCACACTACATTTGTTTAACCATTATAATTATAAATGTACATACCCAAACATAAACAGTGTAAGCTTTACATCAACCAGCTACATAATTAAAATGCTACATACACATCAATGCATCAGTGGACAATAATGATCCAGTTATTGTTACAAATGTATACACTACAAATGTATTTTTCCAGTGTGGCAGTGCTACATCTATTTAAGTACTAATTGTGCAAAAGTTGTGTCTGGTTCATAACAAAACAAATTTAACCAGCTTTTCCCTGACTGCTCTGATCCCAGGTCAGCTTATAATCAAGACCATTAAAATCAGTGACCACTTGATGGCAGCTGGCCTTTATGCAGCATGACAAACTCCCCCTGTGAAACAATGCCCATAAAAATGCCAACAGTGATTCAATGTGATGTTTTTGGAGTCTAAAAACCAAAGGCTTGCCCTCATCTAAATACCTTTACAGGAAGAAATCCAGCACAAGTAAAAAAGAGCTGCTGTGGAGGGTGCCATAAAAACTCACAAATAAGTAACCTGGAGGGAAAGATTAACGAGTAGGTCAACAGGTGTATGAAATGTGCAGGACTTTTGGAAAAACTGGATCTACCTAAACTCAATAAATATATAAAACTACTTGTGATCATGCTTAATAGAAGCTGCAAGTTTCCACAATGAACTTAAACAGTCGTAACTTTCACTGCTGTGACAATATAATTACACGGTCGCTGAGGCTATTTTTAAAAAAGCAAAATGCGTGTTTCCAGCGACCAGCACGAAATCAATGAAGGTTTCCCCCTTTAAATAAACAACAACTCTTACATTCTCTTATCCTCCGGCTGCAGCTGCCGGTGCATGGCCAGAGAGAAGCCGAACAGGCTGCCCGGGTCCCCGCTCTTCTGCACAACATTGTCGGTGTCCAAGTTGAAAGCCGACAGTCGGCCACATAGTGAGAGGAAGGCGAGCAGCCACAGTCCACAGGTGATCCAGCCCTCCATGAAAATGTACAACACGAAAAACTCCCTTCAAGTAGTCAAAAGGTGAGTCCTTATTGCAGGAGGTGCAGAGTGAGACTGAGTGACTGCGGGAGGGCTGGATGTTGTCCACTTGTACCTCCCCCCTCCCACCGGCCTCTCCCTGCACACACACACACAAACACACACACACACACACACACACACACACACAATCCTACCACACCTCATACTGCTTGAAATCTAACTTGCACCGTCAAGTATAGTTCAGTTGGACAAATAGTGATCTAATCTAATGTCATGCACGGGGACCAATACGATTGTTAAATGTCATGCACCTTAAGTAGTTTGATACTGTTTTTTCCTACTACCTGTCAAGTCGCTTTACTTGCTATCACTCATCACTTTGAATCACTTTAAAACACGATGCCTTGAAATTGTGTAAATATTGTATATTGTAATATTTAATTACAATTTAGTACTTTGCAAATAAGGTTTTTCAGAATATATACTAACCCTTAATGTTAATGTTACTAACTAGTTTTTGTGTTGTTTTTTGTTTTATGTAAGCTGCTGAATACTTGAATTTCCCTTGGGATTAGGAAAGTATCTATCTATCTATCTATCTATCTATATATCTATATATCTATATGTATTTTGAGGCAATCTCCAGCAACACTGACCCAGTTACATAGATAGATATCTATATATCTATATGTATTTTGAGGCAATCTCCAGCAACACTGACCCAGTTACATAGATAGATAGATAGATAGATAGATAGATAGATAGATAGATAGATAGATAGATAGATAGATGGATAGATGGATGTAGCACTTATAGATAGATCTGGCACTTTGTGACAGAAAATCTACACAAAATGTTGGTTTCTTTATCCCAGAACTGGGTAAATACTTGGACTAACTACCTGCTGGGTTAATTTAACCTCAAAAGATTAGTGCAAAACCAACAAAGCATTGGATATATGCAACAAAATGTAAGTTAAAAACAAGAAAATGCAAAATGAAACAACAAAATTTTGGTTAAAAACAAAAAAAATTTGCATAAAATTTTAATTTTTGGTTAAAACAACAGCATATAGTTAGTCCAAATTCAACGCAATTCTTGGTGAAAACATCCCAACATGTTTTAGAGTGTATAATGAAGGCAGCAGTTAAATGCTCTTGGAGACAGGCGTAAACAAAACATCACAGAAAAAACTACTGGCAAAATACCCAGTGACACGAGAGTGCAGTCCGCACACTTGATCCACGCTCTCACACTAAACTCATCCATGCTGTTAACAAGCAGAAGCAGAGACAGCAGAGAGAGAAGTTAAGCAGCACAGTCATTCTCCCAAAAATACCAACTTTCCCTCCTGTTGTCCACATGACAATAGCCGTACAATAGCGAGGAGTGGCAAATTAAAGGGGAGGACAGGGAGTGTGATAAAGACAAAAATAGAGTAAAAATGTGCAGCATCTAGTGTGTTTACACTACAGTAGCTGGCTTCTACAACCACAACCCAGAAATCCTAAGCTAGAAATTAATCAACATTAAAATTACAGTCCTCCTGGCGATGTCACTGGGATCATTACATCGTATCCCCATGGGGCCTGCGTCTTCTGTAATGACTCATTAGATGAGTCACAGAGACTGGACCGGGCTCAGACCCTCAGATTAACAGACTGGCTCACTAGATGATTTCAAGGCATTCCATGAGACTCTGACCCAAAGCCTGTCCTCGCAACGCAGCATTTCAGCAGACAACGCCGGCTTTGTCTGCACACAGAGAAAGAGGGCAGACAGAAAGGGAGAGGGAGAAAGAAACTGCCCACATACAGTAGCTATAAAAGGCACAAATAATGGCTGGAAGAGGGGAGTGCAGAAAGGGAAAAGGGCAGGGGAGGAATGTGGTTCCTGTACAGGTCTGTTATCTACTTAAGTCTTCATTAACAGACTTGGGAAAGATGGAGTGAGGATCAGCTGATTCTGGACAACAACATCTGATCACCTTTGAGCCTTTATATTAAAATCTTAACACACAGATGTGGGAATAAGATGTGTTTTTGACTTCTGTAAGCAACTAATTCAATCTGTTTCGAATGCTTCCTTTTTGTCCTGGTCGGTCACATGTTAGGCTGATTTCCTGATAGCATCAGTCTATCATTTTAAAATCTCCTTCTTGAATGTATTGGCATCCCTAAATCATGTGACTATCTGGATGTTCATGCTATATTTGCATCTGTGATTTTTCCCTGTCCAGTTTGAGTTGGTGTTTTTAAAGCAAGAGCTGGACGATCACCAGTGATTCATGACACCACAGAAAGGTCAGAAACAGGAAGCAGTCTTATCGCTGATAAGAGCAGCGGCGTGTGAAGTGAAGCAAGGTGTGTTAGCTTAGCTCTCTCTCAGCTTGTGAAGGGTTGTTTTTCACAGTAACCTTCTGTGTCCAAAGTGTGTTTGTGTATCTGTGTGTGACTGACACAGTTATAACACATTATCTCTTCAGCCTCACAAGTTTTAATTCAGCATTTCTTCACATATCACAGTCTGCCAATGTTGTTAACTCCCATTTTCTTATTCTTCCCCTCTGCTGTCCTCGTGGGGAATAAAGGTCACATCATGTGTCTACACATAAACAGACTGAAAAGTCACTGCTGCAACATTCAGTCCTGGTTTTAGGGGAATAAAGGTGCACAGGTCCTGCACAGTTACCAACAAATCCAAAACATAATGAAGTGCATTTAGAATAAGCAAAGACATTAAAAGTGTTGACAAGATACCTGAGAACAGAGTAGTAAAAAGATGCATATCTTTGAGTTACTCTGTTATTGATGATCTCTATCAGGAGGTAAATGGCACCTAACCACATTTTTTCACTTATTACATGCATGTTAGCAAATATTGATCTCTGTTTATCTTAAACAGGAAGGATTTTAATGATTTTGTTCTTCTGCAATAGACTGGAAATCTGTCTACGCCATATCTCACCCATTGCCAGTTAGGACCCTCCTCTGGATGAGGGGGTATAAAAGATGTGACCTTTTCAATCTTTAATGAAATATGGTGGAAATTTCCTGGCTAAATGTTTTATATTTGGATGATCTGTACCCAGGATGAAGAACTGAGTCATATGTACTGTTCTGTGTACAACGTGTTCATGTTTGTTACGACAGCAGAGCAGAGAGAAAACCTTCCCTCGGGTGCTAAAGCACAGGAATGACAGTGAAAGCAATCACACACACGTTGAAAAAACAACGCCCGGACTCGCCCGAGCCACAGCCCTGTGTTTGTTCTCAAAGCTTCAGCTCCAGGTACACACACACTCACCTGAGGGTGTGGCACAGTGAGCTGAGTGGTGGGGTGTGTGTGTGCGTTTATGACGCTGTAGAAACATGTAGCCTTGGGAAACGGATAAGTACGCACACACACACATACACACGAGTTTCACAATCGTGCTGAACTCCAAACCCCAAATCTTACCCAACTGCAACACATTAACGTGCTGCACTTTCCCTGAGCAACTACTGAGTGTGTGAGCCTGTAAATATGTTGACAGCAGCTCATCTCAAAGTTAATTTACAGCCGGGTGTGATTCAGATCAGAAAAATGGATGAAACATTTGTGGGTGAAAAATGATGAACACCTTTAACACAGCACAGGGTAGACAACTATGTAAATTAATGTGTATCAGGCGACTGCAGGCCTGTATTCCTCATGTGACGAGCCAGGATGGTGTTTCACCTCGTTTAAGGTCATTATGCTAAGCTAACTGGCTGCTGGCTGTAGCTTCATATTTACATGTACAAACAGGAGAGCAGTGTTTTAAGCAGAAAAACAAACAAATCTTTCACACATTGTGTAAATGTCCCTCTGAAGAGAGATGATTTACTCCTCAACTCACAGCTGACAGAAATTTCTTTTCTCATTTTGTTGCCAAACTGAGCGCGACAGAAGATGACAGCTGAATCTAAATCACTGATTTTAAACATAATGAAGAGTTAAATACCCATAATCTAGCTGCATGGCTGTATATTTGTTTCCCAGCTCAAAGGATGTTTCTGTTGCTAATTTTAACAACATATATTCTAAGTGGGGTGAGGATGCTGTGCGTATTATGTACCATAAACTGGGGGAAAACAGAGCTATCAGCTAACAATCAAGTGACATTGTGGGGACAAACGTCTAATTTACATTCTTTCTGGTATCTTTTATTCACGGTATTGATCCACATTCCTTGTAGAAATTATCCTCTCATGGTTAAAACATAAAGATGCAGTAACAATGCAGGCTGTAACAGATCCCCCGCCTTTCTTGATGAGTGTATTGATTACAGTAAATGAGAAGTAATTGATGTCTTCTCTTGTCCAGCAGTGCTGTAACACCCTCAGGACAAGTGCAACCCTCCTTTGTGTGTGTGTGTGTGTGTGTGTGTGTATGTCCCAGCCCTGGCCAGAGGATGAAATGTGAGATGGCAGTAGTTGTGGGATGGGGCCCAGTGTTGATGGGTCCAGGTGTGCTTCAAAAAAGGTAACCCGAGGGAGTGATAGAGTGAGAAAAGTTCACTTTCTGTTTCCTCCTGACAGATTCAGGTCGGCAGAAGATGCTTGTCGCAGCTTTTACACCAACATCCTGTCTCTCACCGATAACATCATTTCTTTATTTCCATTGAAACCAGATTCACTGCAAAGATTTTACTCCTCTTCAAGCTAATTCTAATGATATAATGTTATTTGAATGTGGCATCTTTAACCTTTACTTTTACCTTTACTGCAAACATATAACCACATGCATCTGCAACAGTAAAGTTACATTATAACTGCTTTTTTTCCCACAAGATATATTTTTTTAATGCAGTGTTGACGAGGCAGTAATAGGGAAAGTTGTGGGCACAGTCCCTGAGCCGGCTGGAAAAACATGGGTTGGGTTGTAAATGTGACTCTCCCCACTCTCTGAGCAAGACAAGATGAAATTGCCTCTGTAAAATGGTTTACTGGCAAATAGGAAAATGTGAGGGTTCCTATGTGAAGATGCAGCTGATGGAAAACTAACAGGGAGGTGATAAATTAGTTTTGTGTTATTGTTTTTATTGTTTGGAACGACAATGTTTGTCTGTTGGTTGAAAATGTGTAGAAACTGTTGTAAAGATTACCACTGAATTTCACACAAAGATCCATCGCTCTGACTCTTCCTCTCGTGACACCACGAAGTTCACATTTGTGCTTTTCAACAAATATTTGGTGGTTTGATGGCGATCTAAGTTTTTTTACTTAATCTTATGCAAACCATCCACAATAATACTTTGAAGGTGAAGAGTGACAAGGTGAAAGGTCCCTGGAACACAATCTACTTCTCTACCTTTTATTCCTCAGTGAATGTACACCCATGTACCCTGCACACACGGGTGCATCTGAATTATCCTCAACTCAAAGCTGAACAAAACACTTTCACCCATAATGGCTTCTTTTAGCAGCCAGAGAGGACTATACATTACTGGGTGGAACTAATTGTTAATTCACACACACACACACACACACACACAGAGGCATGCACACAAACACATAAATACTGAGCGGTTCAGAGCTATTTTAATGGCACTTTGAGGATTCTGGTGGGGATGTCTGAATGAGGATTGTTTCAGAAATTCCTCCACTTTTCCACCATTTCTTTTGGCACCATGGAGAGAACTTCCTTCCCTCTGTTTTTGTCCTGTACTGTACACACACACACACACACACACGCACACAGGCGCACACACACAAAGGTCTGTTGCTATTGTTGAAAATATCTATGGTCTGTAGGAAGGAGTGCCGTCAAAGCAGGAAAGTTAAATGTGATGTGTGCTGCTTATTCAGTCTGAGCGAAACAGGACATCCTAATAAAAATACCATATCTATCATATCATAGGATTTTATATCAGTGAATATGATCAGTATCACTGGTATTGTGTGGGCTCCAGTTTGTATTTTAGTGAAACTGTTTTGAAATAGATCAATGGAAATGAGATATTTGGGCACTCGGGCTGAGGGACATTTTTCTGAGGAAGAAAGAAATAAAACACTCATTCTCCTTTGAAGCTTATCAGCTCCTGCACAACTGTCCCGCACACACCTTCCCATGAAGCCTGCACACACACAGCTGAAGGGATATTGCTTTAAGCTGTATAACCGGTTTCTCTCCGGCCCAAACAGAGAGAGGGAGCATTGTGCAGAGTGTTGAGCTCCCAGTGTGTGTTTATGTGGGTGTGAATGTGTGAATCTCAGAAGACAACAGAGGCAGACAGACAACTATTTATCAGGGACCTTTTACAGTGGCCTCAGGCGACACATACCATCTACACACAACACTGGGCCCCAGCTCTTATTTTGGACCGTCTGCTGTGGATGGTTTAGGCACAGCAAGGCTGTCACAAGAACAAAGAGACGCAGAGACGTCAAACAGATACACCCAGGAATCAGGGCTGCTCTGCACACTGGGATGTGTGAATAGATTTGCTCGCTTATCTTTGGTATGAGAGCACAGGATCACTCCTCCAAAAAATATTTCCACTGTTGAAAAGCATTCCTCAGAACGAAAGAGTTGAGAGGTCAAAAGAGAAAGTTTTCCACCTTGTAAGTGTCAGTCAAAGAGACGAGAGACCCTCCCTGTGTTAGTCTGGTGACCCTAGTTTATAAGTGTCTTCTCACCCACAAACGCATGCAGTCTTACACATGAACTGAACTCTATATGGACTAGTTTCACCTGTGATGGTTTTGTGACCTTGACAATTAATTCCAGTAATAGTCAGTTTCAGGTTATTCTTAATATCAAATTTAAAAATTCTATGTTGAGTCGTTTATATTTCAATAAACAATGAGAACAGATTTCCTTTTAGCCACCATTGAAGGGGTGGCCATATCATTCTGTTGGTTACTTGATCCTTTAAATAACTACTGGATGGACTGCCAATAACTTTGGTCCAGACATTTATCTCTCCTTCATAAAACAGCTGCAATAACTTTGGTGATTCATTTCCTTTCCTTATAACACTGTGGTCTATGATCAAATACCTGCAGGAGTCATGATGATTAACACCAATAAGGAAATAAGCATGCAAACACATGTTGGTGCCTGCTGAGTATTACAAAGTTACTGTCATTGATATTAATGTTATATTAGAGTTCATCTCAAAGTATCACTGTCTCACATAACTGCTAAGATGGCTGTTGTCCTTTTACAGTCATGGTTTGCAAACCAAAAACAAGAGCGGGTGATGCAACAAAAGGTGAATAAACGAAGAAAACTAAAGTAAATGCAGAAAACAAAGATGCCAAATAACAGCCTGAGCACACAGTCGGACAAGTGGTAAACAACAACAACACCACTTTGTACAACACCCACTTTTTGCTCACAAACAGAAGCTGTGGCTCAAAAAGTTCATGATCACCAAGATGAGTTGAATGATGATGATGATGGTAAAAAAAAGCAGCTTGAACTTGAGTGTAACTATTTTCAAAGTTGTCTTTTCTGTTTTCCTGAATTCACTTTTATTATGGTTTCAATATGAAGACACCGTTCCTCTGTAAAGGAGTTTACTTATTCTACATCAGCATGTAGCAGCATGTCCTGGTGCAGCCAATGTTCACACTCAGCTGTTTTTGTCTGGCCTTCAGGAGCTTTGACTAAGAGCTTACTGAGACAGTTACTCAGTAAGATTCACTGTGTGTGCGTGTGTGTGTGTGTGTGTGTGTGTGTGTGTGTGTGTGAGAGAGAGAGAGGAAGATCTGCCTCCACAAGTTTGAAAATGATACGTGACTTTGTTAATGCCACAACTTCACAGGTTACCATGGAAACCAGGAATTTTTGTGGTGCTCCACACAGAAAAGTCCCAGGTAAGTGTGATATATCACAGTCGGACTCTCACACGCATACAGGGGTGTAGGTATGCACACCTGGAATGTGTCTGAGAAACACATTAATCTGCTTATACAACAACAATCACAAAACAACTCAAAACACAGGACCGTGGGTTTGTCATCACACACACAGGTGTACCCCACACGGGGTGGGAATGACGATGAACATCCCATGTGACCATAAATCCAACATCATCATTTACAGTTGTGAATGGAAAATGTACAAAGATTAACAGATTGTATTTTATTGATTGTTAAGTGAACAGTATCAATGAATATTTATTTTGGGGGATAGATCCATGAAGGTGGCAGTCAACTTGATAAATAAAAAATGTAAAACTTCACATACCAAAGCAAAACTGCACAGTTTCAGTTAAAGGAAATTAGACGCCCAGAGTGTGCACACAACAACATTTGGAATTAAAGACTGAAAAAGTATAAACATATGTACAGTCTATGGGGTTGATGTAGTTGCTTGTGTATTTTTTGTGTGTAATTTTAGTTTTGGGCCTTTAGAAAGTACTGTATTACAGAGCCCCTAAAGGGACATGAAGAAAAAACAATGATGAAGAAGGGGGGAAAAAGGTGTCAGTACCTAATGCGCACCAAATAACTATCTTGTGCGCACGAGATAGCATTCCCGGTATACAGAAGAGGATTTCCCGGTCCACCTTAAATTGGAATAGCGCCTGTGGATGGCGGTGTTCAGTCATTTTCGAGATAATTCAGGAATTGATGATTTGAACAAATTATGGATACTCTTCTGTATACCAGAAATGCTATATCGTAGTTATCCGGCACTTTTTTTTTTCTCCATCAAATTTTTTTTCTTCATGTCCCTTTAGGGGCTCCGTAATAACATTGCCATTTTTTGTCAAAAATAATTCTATTTGGAAAGATTTTTTTAAATATGAAATTAACTGACCCAAATGCACCAGAATACAGTGACGATAGAAACATTATAGGTAAAAATAGATAGTTAAAAATATATGTAGCACAAAATGGCCTGACCCATACAGATGGTCAACATGTTGCAGACTCCAATTTTATATATATATATATTACATTGTAAGAACTATGAGCATATCAGGTGTTTTGTAAATGGTGACCTGATGGCACAGCAAAAATTAAATGAGTTCTCCTGAGTGGCCTACTCAAGATTTCACTGGAATAGTGTTGGTGGTACTTCTAGGTAAATTTGCTCCTCAATATGCACAAGCAAAGGATTCACCAGAAGAGAGGAGCAAGAGCAGAGATGAGGAATGAGTCTCGACATGCAGGAAAAGAATGAGGCAGCAGAGAGAATTTAGCTCCACAGTCCAACACCACACACCCTGCTGCCACTCCCTGTTCCTCCTCAGACTCTCCTCTACCTGCCCTGAGATCTACCTCCTGCTCCACAAACCTCCGACATCCTTTTGAGATTTTTATGTCATGTTTCATATAAAATGAATCATGCGTGGGTGGGAGACAGATAAAAATTGTTTACATGACTACTGGCCTGATTCACAGGAACCACACCCTGCCCTAAAATTTGATGAAGGATTGTATCGCTTCAACAAATAACCTATGCTACAGTAATGTGCCCTGAACTGGAAGCTCATTGTTAACTGTTTGTTAAACTGTGAGTTAAATGTACATGTGGCTCTTATCATCATATGTCACCCATCAATTAAAATGATGTGAATCATTTCCTGGCTGGAGATGACCAGGCTCCAGATTAGCTGACCCACCTTTATTTATCTAATCCTTCCTGCCTCACCCACAAACTGGCACACACACACACTCATACACTCACAGTACAGAGTGCATTGGTAGGAAGTGAAAACACACCCTGCACTGGGCTGGAATCTAATTCCTCCTCCTGTTTTTTGTTTTTTCTCTCTAAAGCATCCTCACTTCACCTCAGTGCTCCTCAGTTACAGTCACATTAGCAGGATCATGAAATAAAAAATCATCTGTAGGAGAACCTTTTAATCACACACACCCTGCAGCCCCATCTTCTATATGAAGCAACAAACCTGTTATTATGAACTACACATGACAATGCAAAACCACCTGTGGTCTCTCTTAACTCTCTTTATTAAATACACGTGTAGGCAAGAGATAGAGACAGCAGCAAGGAACTGGAAAAACAGAACAAAAGGATGTTGCTATGCCTGGAATTTAAACCCCCCTCTACCAAGCACAGATTTAACCTCTTGTGTGTGAAGTCTCTTTTCTTTGCCATGTTAGCCAGTAAATAAGTCATACTGATATATCTGTGAAATCAATGTGTCTCTTGATTCCATGAAAACCATCGTCATGCTGAGCAGCTAAGTCAGCCTCAGGTCCTGGGAGCGGATTAATGACTGACACTTGTTGTAGATTAATGTCAGAATGATGACTTTGACATCAGGAGACAGCTTTAAATATACTGTGATTTACATCTGCATACGTTTCCTTCATGGCCCAGGGCCACACACACATTTCAGAAGGTCAGATGCAGCATGTTGTGCTGGAGGTCCAATGTCTGAGAGTGTGTGCTGCCATCTACTGGTTACACAGTATATCACTAAACAGGAGACAGATCTGCACTAGTTTAACAGGTGCCATTCAGAGCCTTACGAAGGTATTCACCCCCTTGGTTTTGCTTTTTTTTTTTGCTCTTATAAACTGAATCTTACATACTAAACTTAAATACTCATTTATTCCCATTTGTATTAGGACCCTAAATTCTGCTAAATGAGGAGTGTTTATGGTTATGTATGTGTGTGTGGGTGATGGGGTGGTGTGTGGGGTGGAGGGGGATATGCTGCTGAAGATGGCAGTGAGGAACAGGCTATATTGTTTTTAAGTTTTTATATGAATATTGTTATTTATGCCGGTGGTTGATTGGTGTTACTGTTGTATGTTATTTATATTGTATGTATGGTCACCTCTTGTGCATTGCTGCTGGTTACTGTGTGGATAATGCATGTTTGAATATTTTTTGTGCACTAACAAATTTTCAACAAAGATTTCAACAAAGTGACAACAATTACTTAAAAATATATAATTCAAAATAAGTGACTACAGAAGTGTTAACTCCCTTCAAGTTAGTGTATAGTAGATGTACCTTTGGCCACAGTTACATCACTGAGTCTGTGCAGACAGTCCTCAGTGAGGCTTGTAGATCTGGACACTGTAATTTTCTACTCTTGGGAACATTCACCTTGTTGTATTTAACTGTGTAGCTCTCGCTGTATGTTTCAAGTCACTGTCTTGCTGGAAAAAACCTCTTCTCCCAAGTCGTAGTTCACTTGTGGATGCAATTGTCAGCTGTGAATATCTCTAAGCAGACTGAAGTCATTTCCTTGAACGTTTGGTATTTATTACCTCTGCCAATGAGGTTATGTTTTTGCCTCCACTTCTGGGTCAACATTTTGGAAAAACTACTCAACACATCTTGATGAATGTTTTTGAGGCGTAGGACATACCAACAGAGCAAATGATAACATCTGAAAACAAATACAAAAAGCCCAGAAAATCCAGATCACTTATAATGGTTGAACATTTCAATAATTGACTGTTGCTGTTTCACCACAAAAGGGCAGCAGTGTCTATAGCATCAGCACAACTGGACCATGCCTTAACAGAGGTTTGTGCCCTCTAGTTTAAAACCTCATTTGTTTCTAGGCAAAATAATAAAAATAAAATTGGTTCACTATTGTTGAACACAACCAATACTCTTTGAAACAATATTCAGACAATTATAATGTGCAATACATTTTTTTGTTTGTTTTTGTAAACAGATTTTATTCAATATCATCATTATTTGTTTGGTGGACAATCTGTTTCTTGTGTAGGTCAAGGTGAGTATCTCTTCAAGACAATAGCTGAACTACTCAGATGCTGGTGGATCAGCAAAACAACCAATTTATTTTGTAAGACTCTCCAGTTGTCTTTACTGACACTAAAATACTCACACATCCAAAATACTGAGTAATGAGATACACAGGCAGCCATATGTCTCATGGTCAAAGTTAAACCTTTAATCAATAATCAAACGCACCTATTTTTGACACTTTATAGGTAGAAACTGCATACGTGTCTAAAATGTTTTGAGGTAAACAGGTCAAGTTTTTAACGTAACAGTGTTTTAATATCACAAAAGGTGGCTCGCTGTTCAGGCCAGGCGTTATAATCCATCAGGTTTGCTCTCCTCTGGCAGTTTGGTGAGAATATCCACTCCGTCAGACGTGATGATCACTGTGTGTTCAAACTGAGCTGACCTGCAACACACATGTAACATTTTAAAAGAAAATCGACGTTTGATCAAATATACACTTTTTTTTTGTTGTTGTTGAGGATCAGCTAAGGCTGTGTATGGAGCTGGAACAAGGAGGCAATCATCTTTGTATAAAGGGAGACATGGTTAGCAAGGCTCTCCTTAAAGTTTAAAAATAGTCCATAGCATCTCAAGCTTTATAATTAACATGTTGTGGAAAAACAGCAATGTAAACACATCAATTTGTGGTTTTATGGGTGAAACCATTTGGAAAAAAAGCCTCTTTATTTTCTTTTCTTTTTATTTTACTATAAACACACAGCTGAGTTTTCCTTGTGCACCACAAACCGTTTATCGTCCGCAGACACCGCCGTCCACTTGTCCTTCATGATTCTGAACTCTACAGACCCCTCCATCAGAATGGGCTCTGCAAATTAACACACATTATTAACCACACACTCACACAGCAGCATCGTAATGTGCACACAGGAAATATGAAATGTAACTCGCCTATTGTGAATGCCATCCCTTCATCCATGGTCATGTTATTGTCGTTAGCTGGAAATAAAAAAAAAAAAAAAAGCAAAGACTGTGACATTGAAAAAAACTTTTGACGACACAAGAAAATTAAACAGGCCAAACAAGTGTCCTCTGAAAGTTGTGTACCTCACAAACCTCTCAATATCACAGCCAACTGAGATTTATACTGCAGAGATTTACACTACTTTAGTACGTCACGTGCTAATATCCAGACAAGTCATACTTAATTATACTGAACTGATACAATTCCAGAAAAGAACGTCATCTTGAAAAAAACATAGTCTGCAGGGATGCAAACACACAACAACAGCTTGTACAAACAGCTATAATTAGTAGTATTCACCTGCTGCGTTTTTGGACATTGGTTCAATATCTATATATATATGTAAAAAAAATAATTTGAAAGTTGTCCAGACCTGATGTACACAGCGAAAAGTGCTGGGTTGTTTACCCAAAACATGGTAAATATTGGACTAATTAAATACTACTAAGTTAATTTAACCTATTAAGATTATGTGTTTTTACACCAATCTTGCTGGGTTAAAATTAATCCAGTTTATAATGAATCCAACATTTGCCCAGTTTTAGGATAAAAACAAGAAAGTGTTGGGTACAAACAGCCCCATCTTGCTGGGTTAAATTAACCCATAATGCAGTAAGTCTGATATTTACCTGATTTGGGATGAAAAATAATCCAGCACTGCACTTTTCAGTGTTTACAAGCCAGTCTGCCAGAGTGCTGCTGTTCTCTGCTGCATCTGGCAGTGAAACATCACTGACTAACAACTAACACATCAGTGATTGTTGCATCACTTTTGATCAGTATTTACTTCACAATACAGCACTGCTCTGATGACACATCATTGGCAGCTGTACTAATAACATGTTTTTACTGTGTCAGATCCTCTGATACCACTACTGACACCTCTTTTTTTTTGTTGCTTCACAGTAGGTTTTTTTTTTTTATTTATTCTTTGGTGGAATTTTTTTTGAATGAAACAAATTGAAATGTAACAGACAGCCTGGAAATTAATCAAGCTAAAATGAGTGATTTAGACATTAATAAGTAAATACTTTGGTAAATCCAGTTTGGAAAACTTGTTGTACAAGCAAACCTCAAGGAATATTAAGTAAGTAAAAGAGATTCAGAAAATATATATTAAAAAAATTACTGTTGTTTTACCACATTATCTGAATACAGACCCAGACTCACCATGGTGCCAAATCTCAGGATGGCAGTGAAAGTAGGAGCCGATGCCGTGTCCAATAAAATATGGACACACCTGGAAGCCACTGGCATGGGCGATTTCACTGGCAGCAGTACAAGAGATATTAGTTATCGAGCATTACGTAGTATTGTAGTAAGTATTTGAAGGGTGTGTGTACCTGATAGTGTTTCCTATAACACAGAGCTCTGTGCCCGGTTTGCAGACAGCGATGGCGTCATCTCTGCAACGTCTGGCAGTTTCCACCAACTGCTGCCCCACCTCATCCACCTGACCAACCAAGAAGGTTTCTGAAGTGTCACCATGGTAACCGTCCAAATACACCTATCAAGCAGAAGTAAGTGATGATCAGTGATGGTCGGATGCATTTGATGTATTTTGTTTAAGGCTTCAACTTACTGTGACATCAATGTTGATGATATCTCCATCTTCCAGTTTCCGACTGCAGGACACAGTATTAGAAGGTGTCAGAGAATTGTACACATTATTAAATAGCTTACAGTAATCAAAATGATGGTAACTTGTTTGGTGTCAAAATAAAATGCATCAAAAGTCTAATATTTTAAGCGTTAAGTTACCACCACTAAATTAAATGTTGTTAAATGTGTTTTACTGTTTAGAAAAAAATATTCTGGGTTAATGTACCCATGTTGAAAGGAAATGATGGGCCACATCATATTTAAGACTGACACAATTACAGCTTTTCTTGGCCTGTTTTTGTTTTTCGACATGTTGTGAGTGAGCGTCCTGCCCAGTTACCTGTCAGGTATCCCATGACAAACCACGTTGTTCACAGATGTGCAGACTGACTTGGGGAAACCCCCGTATCTCAGTGGGGATGGGTAGGCGTTGTGCTTGGTTATCTCCTGGTGCACGA
This sequence comes from Pseudochromis fuscus, assembly GCA_900323345.1. Taxonomy (NCBI): domain Eukaryota; kingdom Metazoa; phylum Chordata; class Actinopteri; family Pseudochromidae; genus Pseudochromis; species Pseudochromis fuscus. Next base: position 37,402 of record OOFC01050850.1, on the reverse strand, counting down.
TGAAGTCTATTTCATCTGTTGTCATACCAACCTGGAAGCCACAGTGCAATAATTATTGTGTTTGTTCTTGATGGTACAGAAACATAAACCTATTGTACACTAAGTAGTTATTAACTGCTTACTCTCAGACTGCGTCCAGCTAGTAGGAGCACATGTCTTGCTAGCTGACATGCTCTGGCCAGGCCTTCGATCTGCTCTTGGTCTTTGATCTCGATGTAATCTGGCCATTCTGGGACCAGTCCAGTTCCTACATAGTCAGGTCGCACAATGTGCTACAGTCGGGAAGGAGAAGAAAGACAGGATATTAAGGGTGAGTCACAATATTTTCTTACAGTTCCATATAAAATCTGAGTTATTGTGTAGGGATCAGAGACCAAACTGCAATATGAAATGATCTAGTTGGGTTTTTTTTTTTAGCTCTCCTCTTTTCTTTTACATTAGTGTGATAATACTGACTATAAATCTCTGATAGGGTAATATAGAAAGCTCAAGTCATTTAGTAGGTGCTGATTTGCCACTTAGTAAATGTGATAGTAAAGAATGGGTAAAACCCAAAGAGTCAATACATCTTTACCACTGTTTTTTAATCACATCAAAATGTGTCTTACAAGTCAATTTCACCCATGTCCTCCTCAGCATGGACATAAATCAAAAGCAGTAACTTGAATTGACAAAGTTCACAGGATGATTACAGCTACTACTGCACCTTGGGTACTTCATAGGCAGGCCTGACAGTAGCTGGACAAACTACATTGTGAGAATTTTTCCACTTCCTCCAGAAGAAGCGGCGATGTTGCTGACACAGTAGGGCTGTGGGGGGACTACCGCTTCTGAGACAAAGTCTCCGCAGAAAACTGCCCAGTCCTGAGGAAAAGGAAAACAACACAAGGACAAAGAGAGACCTGTATTATTTTACAAAAGGCTTGTGTTTTCCTGCTCATAATAAACATTAATTGTTGCTTTTCTTTTTCTACAGTCACTTTATAAACAATGACTGGTTCAAATGTTTATTTTCTTGGCAAAGCACCATTTGAATGTGAGGTCTATTCATTCACCAGCAGTATTTCTGTGGCCACTACATAACCATCACGGAGTCACGGTGAAGACTGAATTGTGCCTCTGTGTGGTGCTGTTGTGAAATCTATGTCTTGGGAAATTAAAACCAAACCATCTCTGGCAGTGGCAGAAAAAAAGGTATATCTGACATTACTTAACAGTAGAGATAAATAAGATATCTAAAAATGTAAACCACAACAGCCAACCTAGATCACCAACAGGGAAAATATTGTCATTTGTTTGGGAATTTTCACAAAGAAACAATCATAACAGTCAAAGTAAGTCATGCATTATGAGTTAACCTGGTTTAACCAGGATCTTTATATTTTGGGGAAACCCAGGAAGATCTATTTACCATGGCAGGATAGAAGTGCTTGAGGGTGGGGCAGCACAACCATACTTTGGTACTTTGTAAGCTGCACAGGCCCAATTCAACTGTCATGTCATAAAGTTTCAGATTACGATTTTTTAATAGAGGCATTTGTTGTGAAATAGTTAGAGAAAGATTAAATAGATTAAAATGTCTTTGTGAGTTTTATTCTTTGCAAAGAGGTCAACAAAGTGCAGAGTGCAGTCTGCAGAGGAAATGACAGAGTGCAGAGCATTGGAGGCAGGTCATAATCCTGCTGTATGTGAACAAGGTTCATTGCCAAGTATTGTGTATAAGGCTGAGGTGAAGAGAACACATAAGTAGTCAAAGCAACGGTAGTATCAGTAGTTTCTCATAACAGAACTGAACACATAAGACAAACATGGTAAATTTCCACTTTCCCACTATGGTGTTAATTCAATTATATATTTAGTTTTGTAGGTTGTAATATAATCTTGTTATGCACATTAAGAGGCTTTTCTAATGTCCTGACCTCCTGGTTTATGTAAATAACGAGAAAACGACTGAATATAATGCAATCCAGTGTGAAACCACTTTAATCTATGACCTCAATGCAAATCCAAAAAGTAAGTTAACACCACTGTGCCATTGTCAAGTAAAAAAAGGAGCTATTGAATGATTTTGATACACTTTTGAGTAATGTTGTCATCTGGTAGTAGTAGTAGTAGTAGTAGTAGTAGTAGTAGTAGCGTGGCAATGAATTAAGATTCAAGCCCTGAACTACTGAAATACCGCTTAGATAGTAAAACTCACTGATGCTGACTGTGTGTGTATTTTGGGAGTGGACATCACATCCTCCTCTCCATTTAAAGGTACATCTACAGACATGCTAACCGTAGATGGAGTTAACAAGCAAGCGAAAGGAGCCCAGTGCCGCTTTACTTACAACAACATCGGAGGTGCCTCGTGTTTTAACGTATTTACTGAATAAACTATTTGTCTTTATACTTCGCCTGAGCTCTGGCTGTCAGAGCAGTCGCTAATACTGGCTGTCTGCTTCGACGACAAAGAGCTTTAGAGGAGAAGTACCTGGTCTTGCAGCGAGTCCTGCACAACAGTGCGCCGCCATGATGTTTGTTCGTAGTCACGTGGTTTGAAAGTCACGTGGCACAGTTCACCTTCACACTCTCCTGCAGTCATACACTGTAAAATATGACAGCCCCATTTAGTTATGTTCACTTATTTCTTTACTTTATTTGAAAGAGCCTTGGCAATTTAGGGAATATGAACTTGATTGAGTTTTCAAATGTGAAAGAATGAATTATGTTGACTTTTTCCAGGTCTGTATAAGTTTATTGAATTTGGTTTTAAAAAAAAAGTAAAGGAATTAAAAGGTGAAAAGGAATGTGGGGGTGGGACTAAACTGAACCCTGGGAAACTTGGAAACGGGGTTAAAGTAAAAACCTACAATTTGGGTTTTTGCCACTTTATGTGGTGAAGAAAATATTCTGAATTTTTAATAAAAGTAGAAACACCATATGTTTTCTATCTTGTTGCTGCTCTCCTGCCCATCTGGACCCAGATGTTGATTTCAGCTATTGGCTTGGAGCAAATCTTGAAAGTAGGTTATTTCAGATTAGATCTGGCAGTTAGGTCCTGGCTTTGATCTGGAACAAACCTTCAGTGTTTGATTCCTTTACTTGTCATTTTCTTTATGTAAAGCTTACATTAAAAAAAAGATGAGATACTGTTCTTCCAGCCCACAGCATTGTCTATAAATTAATTAATTAATTAAATGAATAATTTAAAACACTCAGTAATGTATAGGTAATAAACATATTTAAACATTTTAGTTGGATGTGGTAGCTGTGATACAAAAATTGATTAAGTCTGGATTTTGGGGGAAAAAAAATCTTAAAATTTGTCAAAAAATACAGTATTTCTATCAGTAATAGTATATACAACAGTACTTATATTGTGCATTTGATTTGTTGAACCATTGCAGTGATAAATTATAAGGCTGTATAACAATTATATTAAGTTTTACCCTTTAAAACACAGGTTCAAAATATCCATTAGGTAACTATGAATAATATTTGTATTTATTAATCCGGGGAGGACACAGACAGTGTCACACACAGACTATATTAACTTTTGTGTGGAAAAACATTGTGCCCACCAGGACTATACAGTGTGTGCAACAACAAACTGTGTATTAGTGCTGATACAAAGTCTGTCCTTAAGAAGAAGAAGAAGAAGGATTTTAGGTTGGGGAATAAGGAGGAGCTGAAGGCTGTACAGAGGAAGCAAAGGAGGAGGATCAGAGAGAAAGGATGGAGGATCAGCTGCAGCAGAACAACACCTGAGGAGTCTGGAGAAGTCTGAAAACCATCTCTGGCTTTGAGGAGCCCAGTTGCCAGGTAGTTGGGGACCAGCAGTGGATGAATGATCTGAACCTGTTCTTCAGTACATTTGATCTGTCCCTCCTCCTGCTCAGTCCTCCTTTTGTCTGCATCCCCTGGTACACTGCCCCACATCCACCTTCCTTCCTATGGCACTCAGCTCACAGCCACTCCCAGCCTGTCCCTCACAACACTCCAGCTGAGGAACCAGCTCTGCAGGATTAAGGCAGGAAGTCTGTGAGTCCAGACAGCATCAGCCCCAGGCTCCTGAAGGCCTGGGCCGACCAGCTGTGTGGGATTGTGGAGCACCTCTTCAACATGAGCCGGAGGCTGGGGAGGGTGCCACAGATGTGGAAAACATCCTGTGTGGTACCTGTTTCCAACACTCTGCACTCCAAGGACCTCAGCAGCGACAGGCCAGTGGCACTACCATCCCACCTGAAAAAGACCCTGGAGTGGTCACTGTACATCTTCTCCTTCTGGTCAGCCCAAGCATGGACCCACTTCAGTTCACCTACCAACTCAGTATCAGACAAGAGATGGGAGAGGTGTGCTCAGTGGTTTATGTATTCAGCCTATAGAGAATGAAGACACACAGGCTTGTCTGAGCCTTGTAAAACAGATGCTGCAGCCAGATTATACTGACGAATTAGTGCCTCTGAAACCCTGCATTTATTAGAAAGAACGACGTATGAAGCCATATATGATCAGAAAAGATGTGCCTACATAAGAATACTCTGCCTTAGAAAGTCAATATTGTCTCTGCAGGTAATACGCATACTAACATAAGACCATATCAATCTTTCTGTTAAGGTTTTCTCTGGGTGCTCCGGGTCCTTCCCACAGACAACTGAAAGACTGACTTAAACAATGAATCGATATTGAATCAACCATCATTTGAAATATTGTGTTAACTGCATTGATTGAATAGCTTGGGTTTTATCTAATTTAGCACTGAAACAACATCAAAATAATTTTTTAACTAATTCTAAAAATATTACTGTAAAAAATGAATCAAGCAAAAATTCTTATAAGTATATTTCAGAAGTTTGTGTTTAAACACATCTGTATATGTCTTTGCTAATCTAACATTTGAAACCTTCCAAGAATACAAAAAAAAAGTATATATTTGTATGGTGGTAATTATCTTTTTAAAAATGGTTTGGCAAATATTTTAAAATGAACAACTGAAATTACACAACAATGACTAAGCAATCTTTTGTTTATTTTTATTTATTTATTTATTTATTACACTATTTTTAAAGCTTATTTGCATCATGAAACCTTCTGAACCACTGTTTCAAAGCTCCCTGTGGTATTTGTTCAAATATTTAAAACACAAATAAAACTGTCAAAAAGTTTGTGCAGAAACAATAAAATGTTGGTTAAAAACAACCCACCTCGCTGGATTAAATTAACCCTGTATGCAGTTTGTCCAGTACTGACCAAGTTTGGGGTATAAACAACATATGTAACAGTGCGTACATAGTTTTACTTTGTTACAATTGTATTACCTCAATATAAAACTACACGAGCATTAAACAAATTAACATTGCATTCTCTTTACTTCCACTATGACTACACAAAGAACAATGTGCAGATTATTTTAAGGTTGTTGAAGGTCTCCAAACTGCACCCCTATCTCTTACATTCCCCCTGTGAAAACTCAAACATACCTTGAATGGGAGTAGCTCTTACAATCATGAGTGTTAAGCAGTGTTACATAACACAGGGCTTTGCAGGACAGGTAGTGGAGATAGTGTAGTAGGTCACTGGCTTATCAGTGAAAACAAACACTGCTGATATCTCATATGGACACCTCACCAAGGCCAATGAGGTAAACTAGTCACATCCACTAGTATTGAATAAATGAAATGCAATATAAAATTAATATATAAACAATTTCAACAGGATATTGAAATCAGTTGTTTAAAAAGAGCGCCCATTGACTTATCAGACTTCGTGACAGCAGTCAGTGAAAAACCAAAGGTACTATACAGCATTTACAATGAGTGTGCCTGTTCCAACCGGCAGTGACAGTGTGACAGAGACTGAACCAAACAAGGCATGAACAGTAACAGCTAACAGTAATAACAGTGGTAGAGGCAGCACTTAGCAGCATCAGTAAGAGAAGTTGTAGAAACAACAGCAAATCCATACTGAGTTGTTATTCTTAAAACTTTATTGGAAACAGTTTGCACACAAAACATTTTTGTAAAGTTAATTACAGTAATATGAAAGTTTTGTTTTCATCTGGCACAAGTTAACTGAGCCAACTGATCCTATTTTGAGTAGAGCCCAACAAAACTTTTTTTAATCACATAGTGAAATAGCACAGCATTTGATGTGACTTTCACTATATGATCTAAAAAATAAAAAAGAAAGAAAAAATTGTAGCAGTTTTGTGTTAAGATGGCAAAAATACCTTTGTGTTCAACACAACATTGAAAAAGTAAGAACAAATGATTAATTTCATTAATTAACATTGTTAGCGTTCCATTTTATTATAATGTTAAACTGCATTCCAGTGAGCAATGTATGTATGCATTTTTATTTTGACTTGAACAAATCAGGTTGTATCAGCTTTATAAATCTTTATCAGGTTTACATGGCATTTGTGTCTGACTCAATTTAACAGTTTTTTAATCTCATTCGGACAGCTGGATATTTGTGCAAGCTTTACTTCCACAACCTTTGCTTAATTTTGCTTCTTGGGTGAATTGGGCTTTTTCCATTGTAGTAGCAATTTCTGTGAAGATTCTCAGTCATCCAGGTCATGTTTATCCCAGTGGCTGACTCAGCAGAACTGGACTTGCTTGTGGTAGTGGTAGAATTTGAATTAGATTTACAATTAGAATTTGAAAACTTTATTAATTCAAAAAGGGGAAACTCATTTGGTACAAAAACATACACAGAACAAATAGTAACAGTATAATACAGCAGTAGTGGCAGTGGCATATTGCTAGTAAGTAGTTGCATTAACCCAATAATCAGTACCAAGTCCTACCAAGTCCCTGGAAAGAAGGGCTGAGAAGAGAGTCTGTCAGCGCAAGATAAGCATCCTCTTACATCAGCTTCAGAGGTTGAGTGTGTGTATGATACAGTTTCTCCATCAAAACAAAACATTTCCTTTTATACTGTCAAGAAAAAGTGTTGAAAAGTGTTAAAAGCAGACTGGCACATTTACGAGCTGCCTGGTTTATCGGTGTAAATATATTCAGAGGCTGTGTGGTGTCGTTTCATTTTCCGACCAACCACGATACGTCTGAGCGCGTGCGCTGTGTTGTGCTCGCTCACTGTACGTGACGTCAAACCAGCATGGCGGTCAAGGTGACTTGGGCATCGTTCTCTTAGCGATTTTCAAACTTCTTCTTTATCGTATCTGCATGTCTTCTGTTGGTTTTGTTGTGTGAGAGTTGTGGGAGCTGGACCTCGCGGTCCTGTCCGTGCCGGGTGTCTCGGATGCGGCGGACTTTGACGCTGTAGCATCCCTGAGCTAGCTGCCGCCCGGCGGCGGCTGGCCTTGATGAGGCATCCACAACCTCGAAGTTAGCGAGATAATGCTAAAACTGCTCTTTATTGTGTAGAGATAACCCCATTACTGCTAGCTGGAGTCGCGCTCTTTCCCAGCAGTCGACTGTCTGTTTGCTCTCATCCTCTCGCGTTTCGCTGCTTTAAAGCTTAACAAATCATTGCAACGGTTCGTGTCCTCTTCATATGAATACTTTGTGCTTTGCTAGCTGGCTACCCGGTATCGTTAGTGTTGAGCTCCTGTAGGTTTGTCTTGTCGCCTGCTCGACAGGTCATTAGCTACTTAACTTGCTCGACTTGATTTAATTCCATACATGTAGTCGTGTAGTTTTGATTGTGTGCCACTCCTATCGCTGGGGGTTGTTTCTCCTTCACAGTAATGGACGTTTCAAGGAGACCTCAGCCTAGAGTACTTAGTCGTTCTGCTTCATGTTGTGTCCACTGCACCGCCTGTGAAACCTGCCCTAATCAGCAGCTTTGTTTGTCTCGTGAAAGCACGTTTTACATAAAAATATGTCACACTGTGATTTTATTGTATATTGTTTTTATTGTAGGTGCAATCTACCAAACGTGGGGACCCAACTGAGCTCAAATCAATCTTCCAGAAGGTAAGATTTACTCAGATTTCAACCCAACGAAATCAAATATCGTCCCATTATACGTGACTATACTGAGCTATATTTCTGAAACAGCTGTCAGAAAAACGGGTTCGCCCAGGGCTGTTGTTTTGATTTGGTGAAGGAGCTTGTCAGATTGTGTCATGGGGTTTAAATTACAGCATTAGCCACAGCTGAAGGTCCAGCACAGGCTGCTGTTGTTACGTTACAGTCCATACAATTATAGCTTGTCTGTGAGGATGCTCACCTCTTAGCTTAACAATGTTTTTCCTTCCTAACAGAAGATGAAGTGAAAACATAATTGTGATTTATACTTGTTGAGTCAGCATCAGCAAGTTGTGAGTGAAGTGATTTTTTTTCAGTGTTGCATGAAAATGTGTAATATTTGCATTTTCAGTGTTTCTCTGCTCAGCATGTTACAGGAATGTTTTGAACTGTAGTGCTGGCAGAGGGTGGCTGTTTGCAGACACAGCTTGAGACTTTTATTTTGAAGATCCAGAGTTTAAATTGCTGTTCAAGATGTACACACTGCTCATGTTTATGTACAAACAATACCTTGAGTCAGAGTTGAGGCAATTGCATGTGAGTGGATACTTGGACCACTCCATGTATGGCCATAAGATGTAATGAGAGACCGCTGCAAGAGTAACCTTCACCTTGCTGCTTCTGTGTTCTGCGTGTTGAGTGTGTGTGATCCATTGTATGATTGTCATGTGGGTCTGCAGTACTTAGCCTGCTGATGTACACAGGTCAAATAACTTGCGCGCTTGAGCCGAAAAACATTGGTGCACTTGTGCTTGTTCATGCCTTTGCACGTGTGGGGCTGGTGTAGTTCTTGCCACAACTGCAAGATCAAGGACATTTGTTGTTCAAGTGCACCATGAATAATCAGCACATTTTAGTATTTACTTTGTCTTAACTCAGACACTGTTGTTAATAATTTGCATCAGTGACTAAGTGAAAAGTGGCACAGTGAACTCTTATAATCTTCTATGCTCACAGCTTGTGACACTACATTTTAAATTCAGTATACAGTGCAGCATTGTCTTACTGGACACCTGTAAATCATAACACTGATCACACAGATTATTGGACAGGGCTCTTTCTCTGTAGAAAGGATAAAACCAGCTGAATATGTTGTGGTTATTTATTTGGGTCAAAGACGCATTTTTCCTAGTTGATTCTTGAATGAAATGACTGTTGAAAAAGTAAATTACCGAAAGGCAGGGTAATGAATGTATTTCTTGTTTCTCTGCTCAGTATGCCAGTGTAGCGGACAAAGATGGAGAGAGGTTCATGACCCCAGGAGACTTTGTCCAGAGGTATCTAGGACTACACACACAGATCCACCACAACCCCAAAACTGTGCAACTCATTGCTGCTGTGGCCGACACCACAAAGGACGGGTACGTACCAACACAAACAGCCTACACACACACGCATACGCTCACAGCTTATCGTCTCTAATTGACAATTTATTGAGCTATGTCTGATTAGTACTCGCTAGTACAGCTACTTACAGATAAGATAAAATACACAGTGTCTGCCAGTTCTCTTACTGTCATGCATACACAAATTGAGATCATCTGACTTTGTGTTGATATGTTTTTATGTGATCTGGCCCTTTAAGCGGTATTGTATTATTTAACCTTTGCTTCATTTCACACACTTCATTGTTGTGTTTAATGATTTAACTTTTTTTTTCTGTCTTCCAGGCTGATCTCGTTTCAGGAGTTTCTTGCATTTGAATCGGTGCTGTGTGCACCTGACACGCTCTTCATCGTAGCCTTTCAACTGTTCGACAAGACAGGAACTGGAGCCATTTCCTTCGGTACGGGCTCATTGTGTGTTCTGTATGAGAGTGTTTGTGCCTGTGATTTTCAGTTAAAACTAAGAAACATTAAGCTGAACACAGTGTGGAGGATTTTCAGCATAAAGTTCATTAAGTTGTTGAAAGAAATTCTTAATTGCAATGCACTGAATCCATCCCTGCTGTGGTGTGTTGTCAGAGCAATTTCTGTATTCCTGCGATGGGGAAAAAATTTCCTAACATGACATTGTTAGCCAGATTAGTCCTGGGGCTTAGTCATTACACATGGATGGACTTACGTAATCACACTCACGCACTCGCTGTTTTTCCTTTTTCGTCTTACCTCTACTTACTTATGTCACACACACAAACCTTTATGTAATGGAATTGAATCAGTTTGACTTAATTATTGTTTCTGAACTTTGCATATAATGTATCCCTGATTGTTTTGCGTGTGTGTGCGTGCTGTAGAGAATGTACGGGACATCTTCAGTCAGACCACAGTGCACCACCATATTCCCTTCAACTGGGACTGTGAGTTCATCCGTCTCCACTTTGGGCACGACCGCAAGAAACGCCTCAGCTACCTCGAGTTCACCCAGTTCCTGCAGGTGCACTGACACTTTTTAATAAACTGTCTTTTTTTAAAAAAAGATTTGGCCCTGCTTCTTGTTTTTACTTTGCACGCTATATTTACACTCAGCCTTGTGGTGTCGTGTTTTTTTGTTGTTTTTTTCAGGAGCTGCAGTTGGAGCATGCACGCCAGGCATTTGCCCAGAAGGACAAAGGGAAGAATGGTGTCATCTCTGCCATGGACTTCAGTGACATTATGGCCACCATCAGACACCACATGCTCACACCCTTCGTGGAGGAGAACCTTGTCTCAGTGAGTGCAACACCGCTGAACGGTTGTATAATCCAAGGTTAACGGGAGCAAATAAAGGACAGAACTGATTGTTTTCAACTTACACCTGATTCATTTCTCATTTTCATCATTTTTAAGCTTTGCTCAGGCACTTAGGTGTGACAGATGTTTCCATACCTTTCCATCTGTTTTTGATGGGGCTAAACATTGTGCATCTTTAAAAGGTTAAATTAACTATTATGGCAATAATAACAACATTAGGGCAGTAGGGTAAGTTAAAAGTACTCATCTGCCCTGTTGATAAAGGCAGTGCTGAGTAGTGTTGAAAAAGGTTTAATCATTAAGAGGTTCATCAAGAAAATGCAAAACTTCACCAACAGTCCACACAGTACCTGACGTGCACTGTTTCTGTGTCCCAGGCTGCAGGTGGCAGCACCTCCCACATGGTCAGCTTCTCTTACTTCAATGCCTTTAACTCCCTCCTCAACAACATGGAGCTGATTCGTAAGATCTACAGCACACTGGCCGGCACGCGGAGCGACACGCTGGTGACCAAAGGTGCACACACTGTTGCATTACTGTGAAGTTGTAGCTTTCCCTTCCCACTAACATAGCACACAAGCATCATAAATGTCGTTTTTGTTTTTTCTGTCTCTGCAGAGGAATTTGTTCATGCTGCCAACAAGTTTGGTCAGATCACTCCCATGGAAATTGACATCCTGTATCAGTTATCAGGACTGCACTCTCCCTCTGGGTAAACACTCTGTTACTGACAGTAAATAGTATGATCTGAATGTTTGACAGTGATGTTAATAAACATGTGTTTCAGGCGTCTGAACCTCGCTGACATTGAGAGGATAGCCCCATTAGAGGAGGGATGCCTGCCCCACCACCTGGTGGAAAGCCAGAAACCGGTACGAGGCTCCTAGCAACTCTTCACTGATAAATGAGTGTTGCAGATCAACAGTATGGATGCAGCACCTTTTCTTGTATGAAAAATTAGGGAAAATTTACAGTGACGGCATCATCAGTATTTTTTTAATGCCACATCTCTTCGGTTACGTGTTTGTCAGGCTCCTGGGGGAGGATCCAGGCCTGTGTGGCTCCAAGTTGCAGAGTCAGCCTACAGGTTCACTCTGGGCTCCATCGCTGGAGGTGAGTTATCCTGTGACGTCTGACAGACACACACACACCGAGCGGTATCTGATATCTTATTTAATGGATTGTATTAAGTCTGTGTGTGTTTGTGTAGCCACGGGAGCGACGGCCGTGTACCCCATCGACTTGGTGAAGACTCGTATGCAGAACCAGAGGTCCACAGGATCCTTTGTTGGAGAGCTGATGTACAAGAACAGCTTTGACTGTGCTAAGAAGGTGCTGCGCTACGAGGGCTTCTTCGGCTTCTACAGAGGTGAGAGGTGTCAGGGAAACACAGCTCTCAAATGCCACATATTATTGTTCAATGTTCTCATCTTTCATATCTTTAAGAAAACTATCGTGTGTCTCTGTTGGCCTTCAGCTCTCCAATTTTTTTCCTGTCTCTGTATAATCCATCTTATTTCCTTGTTACTTCTCCTCTGACTGTTTGCTCAGTGTTTCCAGTGAAATGAGATGATTCTGTTGTTTAATCACCTGTGATGCTCCACAGGTCTGGTTCCTCAGCTCATAGGTGTGGCACCTGAGAAGGCTATTAAACTCACAGTGAGTATCTCTCCTCACACACACTTTGGTCCTGTCCACACAGAGACAAAAACAATAACATTTTAAAACATTTCCCCCTAAACCAGGATTTATGTGTGCGTCCACATGAAGATGCAGAAAACGCTGTAGTCAATATGCCAGACCTGTATGTGGCGCTGTAACGCTGCCACAGAAACACACCAAAACAAGGAAGAAGGCATAGTGCATGTGCATAAAACTCGCACGATGTAGCAACAACACACGTGTTGCACACAGTCGTTTCTGAAGATTTTGCTGTAAAAGCCACAAGCCCAGTAGCTTGTACAGCGATGCTGTATTCCAACATTGTTACTGTTGTTGTCAGGCGTTGCACAGGTGGGGTGAGGGAGAGGTGGTGGCTACAGTGGCATCATTTCAGAGGAATGCTTCAACATCACAGTTTTTAGCACCCTGACAATAAAATTATTCAGATCACATGAAATGTAATGAATCAAACAAGAAAACCTCTACAACATTAAAGTGAGTGATTTCCTTCAAGCCTTGTGTTTACTTGTGTTTGTGTCCAACAGGTGAACGACTTTGTAAGAGACAAATTCACCCAGGAAGACAACTCAATTCCTTTGTTTGCTGAGATTATGGCCGGTGGCTGTGTAAGTACCAGGAAGCAAACACCTTTGTATTCCTATGTTCTCTGTAATCTGTCATTGTGATCTTCATTTGCTTCAGTGAACACTAGATAAGTGAATGGAAATACAGCCGATCACCTGTAGTTTGTTATTGCCATGATGAAGTAACTTGTGCATGCAGTCATCATATGTGTTGCATGAACTTGCCTGCACACTTCCAAGTGACTGTACTAACAGTGGATGCTAAAGGCTAAAATGCTTCAAGAGCAAAATTCTCAATGTCCAATGCAACGTGTTTTGTTTCTGTTTTTGTGTTTGATAGCGTTGTTCATCCTTACACACATTGGCCGCGCACCGCCCCAGGAAATGGCAAAGTAAATGACTGATCAGGATTTAATTTTTTTTATTTTTATTTTTTAAACTTATGATACTGTTCATGAGCAAGACGTACTCCCATCCCTGAGCTGCATACATGTGAGAAGCAGGAGCAGTTTCTTATTTTTAATGAAGTGAGTGATCAAGTCCTTCTTCTCCCTGTTAACCCAGGCTGGAGGCTCTCAGGTGATCTTCACCAACCCTCTGGAGATTGTGAAGATTCGCCTGCAGGTAGCAGGCGAGATCACCACCGGACCTCGAGTCAGTGCACTCAGTGTGGTCCGTGACCTGGGCTTCTTCGGCCTCTACAAGGTAATGTATCCGAGCTCTCTCCTGGGCTGACGGTAACAGTGCAAACAGCTTTCTTTTCCTGTGTGATAACGACCTTTAATTTTGTCTCTCACTCTGTCTTTTCTGTTCTCGATGTGTCTGTCCAGGGTGCTAAAGCTTGTTTCCTAAGAGACATCCCCTTCTCAGCCATCTATTTCCCCGTGTACGCCCACACCAAGGCTCATCTCGCTGATGACAGTGGCCGGGTGGGACCTCTGCAGCTGCTCACTGCTGGAGCGATTGCAGGTAACCACAATGCAGCCAATCAGTGTGCACCATGATCCCATAACTCACCTGCACTGCATCAGGCAAATGTGCACCAATGGATTGACACTATAGCTTCCAGCTGCATTAAGAAACACTAATGAACGAGCTGCTTGTGTTTAATTCTTACTTTTTACTACTTTCCCAGGTATCCCTGCTGCGTCCCTTGTGACACCGGCTGATGTCATCAAGACACGTCTGCAGGTGGCGGCGAGGGCGGGACAGACCACCTACACAGGAGTCATCGACTGCTTCAGGAAGATTATGAGAGAGGAAGGGTTCAGGGCTCTGTGGAAGGGAGCTGGAGGTGTGTGTCTGTTTTATTGCATCAACACACACGGTGCACCTCGAGTTGTTTTCATATTTAAATTGTGATGGACTCTCCTCCGTTTCTCTTTCTACCAGCTCGTATGTGCCGGTCCTCTCCTCAGTTCGGTGTCACCCTTGTGACTTATGAACTGTTGCAGCAGTGGTTCTACATCGACTTTGGAGGACAGTAAGTTCATGTTTAGAGTCAGTTCATTAACCTCCTTCCACCAGCTGAGAAGCAGAGTAGTGAAAGAAGTCTTTGTGAAGAGTGTTTATCTGCTGCTGTCCTATTTTATGTTATGAATCCACAGAAAACTCACAGCGGCCCCTTAACTGCTCCACAAAGTCTGAGCTGGAATCAACCAGTTTCTGTCACAGCTGGGGGGGGAGGCTCCTCCTCGTTTCAGCCAGAAAAGCTTTCACTTCATCCACAATAGAACATTAATTAGCTGGTTTAGTTTTTTCTCTCTGACATCCCAAAGTTGGATTCAGGTCAGGTCAGATTTAAACATTTCTCCTGGGCAAAATATTCTTTCAACATGGGGCTAATGTGCTTTGTATCTAAGTCATCAGACAAGTTTACATGCAGATGTTCTCTACACTTCATTCATTAACAAATACAAGGAAAACTTCCCCAGACTTTAGTGTTTCCACCTCCCAACTTTCACTGCACCCTCAGTGCTGGAGGGTTGTGATTCTTCTTCCTCTGGGTTTCTGGTGTCACTCGTATGAACTGAGTTGCATCTCATAATTTTCATTGATCCCTGAAGGAGTCCTTATCGATGCTTCCCAGCAGAACCACAGCATTGTTCACTTAGTTGGACAGAAATCAGAGCACATTTTAGAAAGACTGCTCAGACCATAGACTATTTATAGAAATGGACGAAACAACTAGGTCTCTAAAGTGAAGTCCCGACGGTCTTGTATTTTTAAAGTATTTGTTGGCTCCAAAAAAAAAAAATCTGAAAATTCAGATTTTCAAATTGAAGGCAGATGGAGCCAATCAAAATATGAAATAGTAATTTTTCCTCACAAGTCATTCTGATGTCTTTAGTTAAAGTTAATTCTTCCTCTCAGTGATCTGGTCTATTGGAAAATGACTTCATCATTAAGTAGATATTAGGCTTCAAAAACAGGAAGATTTAGGGGCGAGGTTATTTTGACAGCTTATGTCTCTCACAGTGTCCTCAGGTTGAGGGGTCAGACCCACCTCCTCACTCCTCCCTTCATATCCAAATATGGTCACTTCTGGATTCAAAAAACCAACATGGCGATATTCAAATACCAAACTTCTGGCTTCAAAATGCGAGTCCACAAACTAACGAGTGATGTCATGTTAGGGTCGTCCACTCTCTGCACACTCTACTGTTCAGGCTTCTCCAAGTAGCAGCCTGATTTATTTTATTAGAAAATGGGGTAAATCAGTGTTTTCTGTACAGTGTATCAAACATTTTATCAAAGCTATATTAACTATAAATCCTAAAAACCTTTAATTTATGTATCCAATTGCCAGTGTGTCTGTTTCAATTCCTGTTCTCTCTGCAGTCGCCCGTCAGGATCTGCGCCAACCCCCAAGTCTCGTATTTCAGAGCTTCCTCCCATCAACGCTGACCACATCGGAGGCTACCGCCTGGCTGCTGCTACCTTCGCCGGGGTGGAGAACAAATTCGGCCTCCACCTTCCCAAATTCAAGTCCTCGGGCGTGGCTTCCATACATCACCCAGAGCCGGCTGCTGTCACGCCAGCTGAGGCGCCATAGAGGTCTAAATCCTCCCATATCACTTCGCCATCCCTCTCCTCCACTACCAGGAGCCAGACACTTAGATAGACACACAAACAAAGCACACAGTTAACACACACTCCATGAGTAGGCGCCATTAACTTAGGGGACAGACAACACCCAACAACTCTCTCCAGGGTGAAGGTGAGCTCCAGTGGTCGCCAGCCAGCCGTACGGGTGGAGAGCTGGACGCGTGCCGTGGACAACAGAGCGGACGGGGACTAGAGCGCTGACTGTGTTGCATCTTCAGTGGCTGTTTGCTCCTGGACACTCCATCCTTTGTGTTCTTCTCTCCAGCGTTTGTATGAAACTGAGCCTCGGGGCAACTCCTCTCTGCCATGAGTAGCTGATATGAATTTTTTGTTCTGTTTTCCGTCTGATACTCAGTACGAGTAGGACTTCTCTTATTGGACAGCGGGCATAGAAAATATTAGATTGGTCTGCACGGTGTGTGGGGCTTCAGTGTCAGTCTCTGCGCACACACAGGAGGCTGCATACTGTACATACTGTAAAACTGTACTGAGATAATGTTACAAGGTGACGCTCCGTAACATTCAGTCAGCATCATTACACAGTTACTGTAATGCTATGGCAACGTGGGGCCTTTGGTCTCTGAGAATCACTCTTACTGATGTACAGAACTTTTGTGTTTTCTTGATTTCAAAACAAGAGTCATGAGCAGAGAATTAGGTTATTAATATAAATTAAATGTATCTCAATTCAACCATTGTATTTTAAAGAAATAAATCATCCATATGGTTTTAATTTTAACAATATCTCTTGAGTTTTATTCCAATGGGGAAAGTGAAACTATTGAGAACAGTGACAGCGAAGAATACAGTAGAATTACATCAAATACTGTCGCTACGGTGAATTTGTAGCCAACTTTAAACACTGAACTAAATGTTTTACTAGCTTGGTGAAGTTGGATGTTTCATCATGGAAGGAATGGGGAAAAAAACTGGATGGAAATAATAAGAAAAATCATTTCAGCTTCTGTGCTAAAAATTTCCAACCTCAACTTTACAGCTTCATTTGAACCTAAGTGAGTTTATTCAGATCCTCTTAAAGAGAACGAGTCAGGACTGTTTCTACTCTTCAAGTACAAGTACAGAGTACAAAACAAGAACCTTTGGTACAGAGAATACATCACTTCTTAACTGTACTAGTGTCAATAAATTCAAGCCAGGTTTCAGATTAGCCTGGATTAAAAAGCTCCTAATGCTAATTTCAGGATTGTACTATTCAAGCTCTTAGTACAAAGCAGCATTTTTTTTAAATGATACACAAAGTATTTAAATAAGTGCAACCACCAGAATAAATATTAAATATTGTAGTGGTTAGAATGTAAGAATGACACACCTCTGCACAGGCCTGCTAGTGTCAAACACACTAGCTTGTTTTTAAGTCATCGAATTCAAGTGCTGCTGAGGATACAGAGGATCGAACGGATGTTTGCCGGCTGTGCACAAGCGTGTCTGGAAAATATTAAAACATGTAAAAACACTCAAATGGTAATAAAAAGGTGCAAGTACAAAGGTTTGCATATTTTAAAAAAAGGGCTGAGTTGGTTGAGGCCTCAGGAGAAGAGCAGTTTGTGGAGCCCTGAGGATGTTATCAAAGCTAGAAGTTCAGAGTGGACAGCACATCACTTCCCTGCATCCCTCCAGAGTTCACTCTGGTTTCTGTACGACTACTGCTACACGTTACATTCATTGTTCCTACATGTACTCTAAAACTCATCAAGACACATTTAAAAACAACTTCTACAACTTGTCTGCAGCTGTCTGTTCTGGCCGTTCTAGCTCTGCACGTCTCCTCAGGCCGATGTGTTGTAGGTGGAAAAGCTGGAAGCCAGAGAGAGAGAGAGAGCAGCTCCTCTGGTGGTGTCATGTAATGTGCTATAGGTGTGTAGTGTACTGGGGAGGGAGTTATGAGCACTTCTTGTCAGTGGGGGCGTTTGTAGCATCAGACGTTGGCCAGTTCCTCGGCTTCGTCTCGGTTCTCGTTGATCTCAGCCAGAGTCCTGACGAAGCGAGTCCACTCATCGGCCTTCGGGACGCAGATTTGCTGCAGGAGGAACAGATGGATAGATAACTTTATTGTCTCTTCCAAATAAAAACAGAAATTCCTCTTTTGTCACAGCTGTAAGACAAAATGTAATAAAATCACCCTCAAGCAATAAAAACACCCTCACACATCAAAACCACAGTATAATAAATAAAAACAAGTAAAACACATAAAATTACTTCAAAACGACAAAAAATACAGTGCAGTGTAATTTGTATTACTGAGCATCTGTACAGTTCACAGAGGGGTTTGGGCTGTTTGAGTAATTTTACTGGCCTGATTTATTATACGGGGGAGTTTTGTTTTGAGTTTGATGGTGAGAAAGTTGAACCAGGTTGAGATGTTATAGATGAAGATGGATTCGATGAGTGATTTATAAACGAGGGTGAAAATGTCTTTGCTGATGTTAAAAGAACTGAGTTTCCTGAGCAGGTGGAGACGTGTTTTATTGTAGACCGAGTCTGTGTGTTGGCCAAAGTACAGACAGGTTTTAATCTCTGTCCCAAGATATTTAAAACTTCCCACCTGCTCCACAGAGAGACCGTGGGTCTTCAGGGAGCAGCGTCAGCAAACAACAGGAGTAACAGCTGATACCAATTCAAACCAAAAGAGGCTGATATCTCACCTCCCCTACATCGTAGACCTGAACCTGTCCCTCCGAGTCCCCGGTGGCAATCTCCTTTCCAGTGTGAGACCATCTCACACGGTTCAGCGCTGAAGCTCCGTCCACACACACACTTGCGGTTGGGACCTGAAAGACACACATCGGGTCATAAAGCGGCACAGATGCTGAGGTGTGCTCGATGACAAACATTTTTCTGCAAGTTCTGGAGACTTTGGAAATCAAATGAACCCTCATATGATTTTCTGTATCTTGGGAGTTAGAGTCATTTTATTCAGGTCATGTGATCTAAAGTCAATGATTTAAAAATATGCTCAAAATTTGTATTAAAATCCAAAATGGGTGTGAACAAAGGTGTTGGCCATGTCGTACATGTTATGTTATTTATTCACATTTATTATAATTTGGGAGGATTTTGGTTGAGAAAATGATTTTTAAAGATGATTTTGGTATTTAGTCATCCTGGAGAATAAGTGCACAAAACAGAGATATACTCCTACAGATATTTTTGTAAAGTGTTGATAAATACAATTTAATACTTTCTTAAAATTCCGTACACAAAATATGAATGAAAGTAGCTATTTTTAATTTAAAAAGTCTCCTAAAAGTGGGCACGTGTACTATAAAAAAAAAGGAGAAAATGTTATTTTAATTGACTTCCCCTAAATGGACAAATCTGTATCTTAGGAGACATACTGGGTAAACTGGGAGGAAAAAAATGAATTAAAATCAACAAATTGTGTCATTTTAGCTCAGATAAATTTGAAAAAAGCAAATTAATAAAATTGTCCAAATGCTTTCCCATTTTAGGGTTAAGTTGATATTAATGTCATGGTTTATTTTGTAACTGAGTGTTATAAACATGTGTGGATTGTGTGTGCGTACTTCAGTATCATTGTTGAGGTTCCACAGGTCCAGGCGTCCAGCGAGGTCCACACAAGCAAACAGAGCGGGATGTGTTGGAGACCACATCGCATCGTAGACATAGTCACAGCTGTCCTCGAATGAGTACAGTGGACGGGTACTCTACAGCAAGAGACAGAGACGGAGGGGGGACACATTAATGTTAAGAAACACGACTAATGGTGCATCTGGAATAGTGTGCGACTGTGTGCGTCTCACCTTGGTGCTCCAGAGTTTGACAGTCCAGTCAAAAGAAGAAGAGATGAAGAGGTGAGAGAAATCCACAGGTCCTCCGGCGCTGTGGCAGCTCAGCCCGGTCACTGGACCATGGTGACCTTCAAACACCTCGGTGATGCCCGCCTTGCTGCAACACACGTAAAGACAACTGTGTTCAACTCAACAGCAAACATATCTCCTGGACGTCTGCTTTGACCCACTACCTTCCAAAGCATCTTTGTGAGGACAGAGGACTGACCTGCCGTGGCGACAGGCGGTGTAGACGGAGCCGTCCTCGCTTCCCACCACAAAGTTGTTCACGTCGCCCAGAGGAAACGCCATGGAGGTCACAGCCACCGCCTTGCTCTGCTTGAAGACCAGCTCCAGACTGTCCTGCAGGGAAAACACAGGCCGCCTCAGACACAACGACTGATGTTCACTACAGCACGTCTGTAATCACACAGACACACACACACGTCGTACCTGTGGCTGGGAGAGCATGTCGAGGCTCCAGGAGCACATCTTGCCGTCGGTGGAGATGCTGATCAGGTTGTTGGCGTTTTGGGTTCCCACCACGTTCACACAGTACACTGGGTGCTGAGGGCAACAGGTACAACAGGAGAAAGTCAGCGTGATATTAAAAAAAAATAAAAATAAATCAGCAGAGAAAAGAGTGTTGACATAAAGGTGTGTGAGTGCATTACTGTGTGTGCAGCTGCAGACAGAGGAGTTCTCTGAACAGGGGTGCGCTTGTTGCTCCTGTTGTCCCATAACACTATCTGTCCAGAGTATGTCCCACCCACCACCAGGTTGGGGTGAAACTTGGCAAATCCGGCTGACATCACCTCCGACTGGAGAAAGACGATAAGAAACTTTAAGTATTTGCTTCTTCCATGAGGAAACTCTCATTAGAAAAAGTCTGTAATTGAGAGATGTGAGTTCTTCTCTGACCTGGCAGTGGAAGATGTACTCGGGCGTGCCCTTCTTGTACTTCATGTTCCAGACCAGTGCCACACCATCAGGCTCATGTGGAGCGTCCTCATTGTTGTTATATGAGGCCACCAGCAGCTCTGGATACTAAGACGATACACAGCAGTGAGAATCATTGAAGAGGTTTGTAATTCAGTCCAGAGGAAAAGACACAGACTCCCTCTGGGACCATACAGGTAATTACATGGTGTAAAATATTTAGACTCCTCAGGCTCAAGCCACTGTGTCAGTGATAGAGACTGAAAGCCGCTCACGTTTGAACCCGTCCTACCTGAGGAGACCAGTCGAGACAGGTGACCACTCTGTATTTAGTCCAGCGCTCGTCTGCAAACTGTCTGTTCAGAACCAGCTTTGCACCGGCCTGCAAGTCACTGGAAGGGACAGAGGAAAATATGACTCAGTCCATCCAACTGTTATTTCATTTCTATTTACAGCCTTTATCAAGTGTTTTTGTGCCGTGTGCCTCACCCCTCCTTATCTTCCAGATCTCTCCCACTGTAGTCAAAGCAGACGTCCACCTGCTCAGCCAGAGCCCTCTCTACGATTCTGCTGCCGCGCTCGAAAAATGATAAAAACTCTTCGGAGTGCAGGACCTGCAGCTTCTCCTCCTCTGTCAGCTCCTTGGGAGTGTCTGCACACAGATAATCAGGTGTTGAAAGGAGAGCAATGAAAAATGTTGCTGACTGGCAGCACATTTATTAATAAATGTCTCCTCTGCTGCTTTAGTTAGAAATTGTGTGGTATGGTACGGGTAGAAAATAATACTCAGAAAGTTCTACTGGTCCTTACCCTCATCCTGCTGTTCACCCTGTTCACCCTTCTCCTCCTGGGTGTCATCTCCTGGTGGGGGAGCAGTTATCTCCTCATCCTCTTCCTCATCTGGAAAACACACAGAAGAGTCAGAAAGTGTGGGGACTGTGTTTAGCTCATAGATGTATATAGAATGGATGAAGCTCATGAGACGTCGCCC
Organism: Pseudochromis fuscus; assembly: GCA_900323345.1. Taxonomy (NCBI): domain Eukaryota; kingdom Metazoa; phylum Chordata; class Actinopteri; family Pseudochromidae; genus Pseudochromis; species Pseudochromis fuscus. Next base: position 15,655 of record OOFC01050850.1, on the reverse strand, counting down.
GTTGGTTTGTGAACTCACATCCTGAAGCCAGCATCTGAATGTCGCCATGTTTATTGTATGGAGCCAGAAGTGATATTCAGGCAGATCTGACCCTTGAACTTGAGGACTCTGTCCAATGTGTATGAGACTCAAGGTCAAGATCTCCACTGAGACCAGACCTGTCACACAAACTAACCACACCCCTAAATATTCCTCTTTTTTGAAGTTTAATATCTACTTAATGATGATTTTTTTTTCAGATGGATCACCTGATCAAATAAGAACTTTATACAAAGAGTTGACTTTAGCTCATGGCATCCGATTACTTGTGGATAAAATGTATTGTTGTCGTGTTTCATACCTGAAAGTAATGATTGTTCAATTGAAGTCATTTGGAGCCAGCATCTAGTGGCCGTTGGGAGTATGACAATTTTTTGCACTTCTGCATTGGTCTCATTTTTCAGACCCACGTTTTGTTCATTTCTAGATGTAGGCTCAGGTTTACATCATTTTTTATTTACCTGCTTTTTGATCGGTGTGTGTCAGCGCCTCTGTGGGTGTCTGTGTTTCTTTAGAGTAGGACACCATTTCCTTCGGGATGAAGTCCACCTGGGTCACTTTGGACATGCCCAGCCTCACGGCTCCTCGTCTACACATACAAACCATTGTGGAAATAAGCAGATGTACGCACACCTTCGCAGTATAAAACTGAATGCAAATAGTACACGAGTTGACATAAATAATGATGCACAGACATATTATTAACACAACCGGACAAATCTAAGATGATTAAAGTTGGAACACAAGCTAAAGGAGAGAGGAGGAGGAGCAGTACCCCATCAGCTCAGTGTCGGAGTGCAGTTGCAGAGTAGAGGGGTCAGGATCCCAATGCAATGTCCTTATACAGCCAAACCACCAGACGGTGTTAGTAAGAGAAAGACAGGACAGAGAGAAACAAAGAGGATGAAACCAAACACAGAAGACAGGTAAAAGGTGAGCCATAAAAGAGATGGTGAAGATGGGAAATAACAGTAAGAAGAGAGACACGGAGAGAAGAATGGAGAGTGCATGTTAATAGAGCAACATCAGCGTGCTGGTGAAAAGGCAAAGAGTAGACAGGTCAGAATTCATCAAAGTACAATTACCATGTTAATACACACACTTAGCATGCAGGACCAAATCACACAAAAAAATACCTAAAAAAAACAATCACCATCTCTCTGTCTCACACACACACAGACCTTGGTCCAGTGTTTCCTTCCCCAGAGTCTTGGCTTCCTGCATCGCTGCCCACTGATTTGTTGGAGGGAGACATGGGGGCAGGGACTAGGTAGTGAAACAGACATGTATCTTCTGTTACTACCCTCAGGGGCTGAGCTGTGAAACATGTGTGTTTGTTTGTGTTTGTCAGTGGGTGTGAGTGATGGGTGAGTGAGTGAGGGAAGACAATAAGTGAGAAAGTGATTGAGCGAGGGAGGGAGTGAGGCACGGAAGAAGTGTGTGAATGAGTGGGTGAATGAGTGAGTTTGCATGCAGTAAGGAGGACAAAACAAAGAAAGGACAGACAGAGGGGGAAGAGAAGAGAGAATGAAAATAAATGGCAGGCAGGTTTTAGGTGTCATGCACAAAACATGTAAAAATGTACAGATATCGTGTTGTGGGGGATTGATGACAGTGAATTCAAGCTACACCAGAAAGTTAAGAGAGGCTTTTGTAAAAGCTGCAAATCCATCAAGCAAATGAGCAGAAAAACATGGAAGATAAGTGGAAGTGAAAGATCAGAACAGAAGCATGCTGGGATCATGTGTTTTACCGTGAGGAATGTCAGGGGTGATTCCAACACTCTGCAGTAGAGCCTCTGCCTCCCTCCTCTTCCTCTCCAGATCAGAGTCTTCATGGCCTGAAGAACCACCTCCAGCCTCAACTCCACGTTTTGAGTCTCCCTAAAGAATACAGAGCAACTCAGTATGACAGCCTCTCAGAACTTGGCTGCAAACTGCTGAGCAGACTCACAGTTTTTTTGACTCAGTCAAACTAGAAATTGAAATGACAGTTTCTACACACATCCTTCTTTTTCTTCTCTTCTTCTTTTCTCTTCTTCTCCTCTCGAATTTGGGCGATCCGTTGTTTCTTCCTCTCCAGCTCAGCCTTGAGCTCACTCTTGTCAGACATCCTGCAGGAAGAAAGAATGGAGCGTGAAGAAACCTCAACCAATACTTTAGTCCTTGTTCTTATTTTTACTGTTTTTGTGTGGTACATTTTGAATATCAGTTCATTCATTTTATTGACTTGTTACATAAGGAAGCAAAAACAGAGATTTCCATTGTGAATCTACCAATTGAGCTTCTGAACTGTGGCTTACCATGACCTCTGAGCTTACTGAGTAGACAGAGTCAGGGGAAGAAAACACCCTTTTAACACAAACTCAGTAAAATATGACAAAACGTGTCATAATTAGTCCAATAGGAGGAAAGATCTTTGCACAACCAACACTGTTTTATGAATAAATCCTGAGCAAGAACTCCTTTTTGTCTAAGATATTCTAATTTCCAATCTTCAGAGCAGTTTTATTTTCATCTGAAATATGAATTAATCTTATTAGTGACAGAATAAAACCCAACAATTTTCATGATTATCTGATTAATAGTAAGTGAGCAAAAACACCAAAATATTCTTGGTTTTTCTACTACTTCTGTCTGTTTGGGTTGTGAATTAATGATTGGATTAAACAAAAAAGAAATTACACAGACAAACCAATCTGATGATTTTGTTTTATACGTGTAGAAGCCCCTCAGTGACTATGCTATTTATAAGCATGTCAGTAGAAGAGATATTTGCTGATTGGACTGATCTTAGAGGAGAGTTGTACTTCGCCGTAGGCCTGTCACAATGGTAAACATGTGAACACCAGCCAGCTGTTGACAACAATGTTCTCTTTATCTGTTTTCTCCACAATGTTACAGCTGACCCCCAACAGTCGAGATTATGTATTACTCCATTAATAAACAAAGTAGATTTAAGTCATAAACTAGGAAACTTACTGTAATAATTCACCCTTACAATACATTGATTTAGATTGTTCTGTTTTTCCTTACATAGGTATTAAAAAGTCAGCGTTTTAAATAATAGTGTAGCTGGTCATGGCATTTTATACCTTGCACCAAAAAGCAGAAAAGATTAGATCCATGGGATAATATTTGTTGGTGTCAACAACCGAGACGCTCAGCACCACTCCACCCACTGCCATGACAACTGCAGATAAAAATAATATTAAAATCAGCCGCTGTGGTCATTTTTTACCCTTTTTCTCAGTCATTGTTTACTAACTTGATTTACTCTTCGGCGTTTTAAGGTTTTTCTATGCAGCCCGGGATTTGTGAAACATGTTTATAATCTAATTAGAGGCTACGTTGTCAGCTAGCTGTGTTAGCATGCTAATAATCTCCATGGCAGCCGGCGGGCCTGCCGTTACAATAAGTGAATAACGGTAACACCAACGCACGAGCGGTTCAGCTTAGACAAATGTAAAACAACAACAACATGGTTATAAAGGTTTAATAACATACCTGATGTCAGAAGATGGATTGAAGCCAACAGCTGACAAAAGAATCCAGTTTCGTGAACGTTAATTCTGAGAGAGATGATGGAGGAGGAGACTGGTGATGCTGGAAGAGGCAGCGGCTGCTTCCTCTTCTTCTTCGGCAGTTCAACACAAAACCATTAAAGCGGATCATCAGTGCCCCCTGCTGGTAGAACGACGCCGCCTTCTTTTGATCTTTTTTTCTGAATTATGACCATTATTTTTCAATAGTTTAAAGCATAAATTGAACATATTTTTTTAATAAATTATGTACAAGGTTTAAATATGTATATGCATATATTCAGTATGTCTGTGTCTACATATTTGTGTACTCAGTACAAGGATACAGTTGCAAACACTTCTACCAATAACGATACAAAGCCTCAGTACTAGCACAAAAACATTACATCATTATCACTGATGTATCAGCATGCATTATGTTTTATTAATTGACTATGTGAATAATTGCTTATTTTTAAAGCAACGACCAACTGTTGCTGTCAAATACATATAAAAATTGAAAAAACATCTAATGGCACCAAGGAATTTTCTGCATTTTAGGGTTTTTTTTCAATCTATATAAATTTCACAGAATGAAACACTAGAAAATAATAATATACAATCACTCACTTTATTAACATTTGTCAGACAGTTTTTTTTTGTTTTTTATTGTTTTTATTCCATACAAAACTTTATTGTGCATCTCTCATACCCACATGATAAGTAAATGCATCATGTGATTTGACATTTGGAAAAATAATGAGCGTAAGAACATTGTGTATGTGTCCATTCTGCAAAACAGGACAATTTACATGACTGGAATTGTACTCTTGCAGTCTTGTTTTGGTTTCCTCTTGTTATTTAATTTTGTTGTCTTGCCCAAAACACTTTGTCTTTACTCTGGTTCTGGAGCTGGATCAGCGTAACGAAACGGGTCATAAAGGTCACGTTTGAAATCATAAGGATCAAAGTAAGGTGTGAGGGTTTTCTCGGTGGCTGGTGCTTCAGGGACACTTTCCTCAGCTTTTGTTACTTCCTCCACTTTCTCTTCAGCAGGTGCCTCTGGTGCAGTTGTGTCCTGAATTGGGCGGGGAGGGTGGTCGATGAGGCAGTCGGGATCCCAGTATGGGTCACAGTCGTACTCCATACCCTTGATGATGATAGGAGGAGGAGGGGGAGGTGGGATGGATTTTTTGGGAACAGCAGGAGGAGGAGGAGGGGGAGGAGGTGGGGTTTGTTTGGGCGGAGCAGCAGCTTTTATCTCCTCTTCTGTTTGAGGCCGGCAGGAGGGGTTGAGCCTCGGGTCACACAGTACTGGAACAGCCCCTGTTGGCAGGTAGACGATCTGAGGCTTGCACAGCGGGTCTTTGGGGTTACACAGATAGATCCTCTGAGCCTTCTCCAGAGGGTCTGGAGTGGGAGCAGGAGTGGTGGGAGGTGGAGGAGGCTGGGTGGTGGTAGTCGGTGCTGCAGTGGTCGTCAGTACACCCATGACATTTTGGTAGCTGGAGGCATCGGGGCCGTAGGTCAGCTCCAAGTGACGCATCTGCTGGTACAGCATCCTGATCCTGTCAATCTCATAGAGCTGAGAGAGGGACCCAGGAAACACATCAGAGAGGACATTTTAGCAGAGTACATAAGAATATATGTAGTGTAAAATGAAATGTCTGAGCTTACTCCTTCAATATGTCCAATGCTGTTGTAGAAGCGGTAGTAGGACTGAAAATCAGGGTTTCCTCTGTACCACTTTGGATCAATGTTCCTCTTTGGGCGAGAATTGGTCAAGAAATCGTGAGCTTGAGCAGAGTCAATGCTGAGTGGATTCCCTGTGGAAGAAAATGGAAACATGAACGTAAAAATAAAAGCTTTTATTTATTTTCCAAATGGAGAAGAACATGATTTCAAAAACATATATGCAAAAATATAATTAAATAAAGAGCCATGATTAAACATTATTAGAGCTATGTTTTCTTGGATGTCACAAAAATAAATTAATATCTCTGTTACTTTAGAGAGGCAGTTGAGATGTTAACAGTAAAATCAGAATGGTAGAAATTGCTGTGCTTTAACTTAACATTTTAAAAACTTGAAACTTTTTCTTTTTTAATCAAAGATACAAGTCAGCCTCTAAATGGATGTAAACCTTTCCAAAAGATAATGTAGCTTATATTTTTTCTTTTCTTTTTGTTTAAAAAAATTAACATTTATCCCAGTCAGATCACAACCTGCAAGAAAGTGGATTATTAAATACCTTCGGTTTTCTTTAGTTTCATCAGAGATGTTGCATCTAGCAAACCTTGAGGAAGGCAGACGATGATGAACAACATTAGACTTTACAACAAGAACTAAAGTAGAAATTCCAGTTATGGTGGTATCACAACTTTCTATTATAACACACACAGTGATTAAGAAAATGACTGATGATGATGTGGATATGTAATAAGCATTTGCCTGCTGATGTTTACAATGCTTCACATGCAGTTAAAGGCATAGTGTTAACTCTTTGATCAAGGTGAGATGTTAAATGATTTTGCATATTTTATTTATACAAACCTGGCATTAATAGCAGGTAGCAAAGTGTCCTCGACACGGACACCTGGGAAATCATCCTTGATATCTGCAACTGCAATATTGCGCAAACATATCATTTCTATAGTGCCACTGACAATATTTATTTTTATTTTTGCAGGATTTTCCACATGAATTTAAGTAAAACAGTCTTTCAAATCCAAGTTTTCCTAATTTGAACATCTGCAGCTGAAAATTTTAGATATAATGATGGAGAAAACTCAAGCTGCTCACCTGCTGTTGCATCTCCCCAGTCCTGGTCTAATCTGCTGCTCAACATAACTCTTCATAAGTACTACTGTGAATTCTGGGGCCTTTCGATTGGCCAGTGAACTGCTGGTCGGCCCGACTCCGCCCCTCATGCATTTCGTCTTGAGACGTGGAAGAGCTCATTAGTACACTGATCTTGAACCAACCGTAAAAATTCAAACTTCAAACAAAATGTGACTCCTCGTAAAGCCACACGAAACAGTCCAGAAACGGCAGGGGCACCCACTGGGTGCACAAGCAAGTCCAGTTTCTTGTCTGTTGCTGTTTTGGCCATAGTCCTGAGTAAGTCCACATTTATGCTCACAAATTAAAATCAAAGGGTTTGTGTTTTCTTTTTTAATGGAAACTGAGGGAGATTTTTTTTTTTTAGTTTGCTTTATGAACCAAATACACAAAATATAGTGACATGCACTGTGGTACTGTAGACTAATTCTTGACAAAACATGCCTGGCAGGTAAAAATTAACCCTCTGCCACAAAACAGCTGGATATGTCCTTTTAACTCTGGTCTTGGCCAGTCAAAAAATTGAGGGGGAGCCGAGTCAACTACTGCTTAAGTCCCCAAGAAATATGCAGGAATTATGGGCTAGCTTGTCCAAGCACCAAGTGAACGTAACACATCCTGGGAAATGTTGTTTGTGGTGTTAGAAGGTCACACACTTAAGGTTAATACACTTCTGGCAAAAAAGCTATAAAGATTATCACTGGATAAATGCTGAGAACAGACAAACTGTTAAGGTTTTGTCTTTTGTCTCTGTGTATACTGAGTCCTGTATGTCACCGTTGGAGATAAAAATGTTGTAACTGATGTTCACAACAGATTACAGACAATCTGGAAGCACTTTGTCTAATATTTGAGATCAACACAGTAATGTGGGGCCATGAAGAAAGAATGTGATCTGAAGCACAGCGATGCTTGTGAGAAACCATGTATTATAAAATCTAACACATGTTTCATTACCTTTGAGTAGACTGTATTAAGAATTACTGATACTTTACTACTTTATCACTAATTTAAAAAAATGGTTGAAATAATAGAAGAGCATGATGACTGCACTCTAAAAACTGGGCCGTTTAACCCAGAATAAGGTAAATATTGGACCAACTACATGCTGGGTTAATGGACCAATGGAGGATGGATGTGCAAACAACAAAATGTTGGGTAAAAACAGTAAAAAGTTCCTTTAAAAGCAATAAACTGCTGCATAAAAACAGTCCATCTTACTGGGTTAAATTCACCGAACATGTAGTTAGTCCAATATTGACCCAGTTGTGGGCAAAAACAGTGCAACATTTATTAGTTAATGATATGAAAAACACACAAAATGATGAAAATATTGGAGAAAAACATCCAAATATTGGGCAAAAGCAACACAATAGTGGGTAAAAACAAAAAAAAAAATGATGGAAATTATTGTGTGAAATGACAAATTTCTGGGTGTAAACACGTGTATTTTTTTCAAATATTGACACATTTCTGAAATTTTTAGGTGTACTGAACTGTTTGTTAAAAACTACTAGCTCTGTGGGTTCCTTTATGTATCAGTAAAATGTGGCCGACAATACGCTGTGATATTTGCATGTGTGTATGAGCCATGTAGAAGACAACATACATATTTCCCACCAGTCTCTCTCTTTTTAGATTATTTGTATTCACTGCTTTTTTTATTATTTTATTTTGCTCAGCGCCTGTCAGCCTGCTCAGTGTTTGTCATTTCACCACTGAAGCAAATGCTATCTCTCAAACCAGCAGGTGAGGCTGCGATCAAAGAGAGCTGGAAGGAGACAGGCAGTCTGAAGGGTCCTGCCAGGTGGCTAATGGCGAACGTCATACTGTAATTGCTCTGTGTGCATGACAAAAATGGAAGGGTATGGGTACCTGTCACTCTTCAATGATATACATTTATTTTACTTGAACACTGAGGAAAACAGCCTTACAAAATAAATCAGCTTGTCTTACAGAAGGAGTGAAAACATGTAATACTCTTAGGAATCTGACTTTTTTTTTCATTTTGCATGTTTGTTGGAATAACCTGTGTATATTACTTTAATGCAGTGGCAATATTTTGACATTTCCAGCACAGCACAGTTACATTCCTTTATTGTACAGCAGCATTCGTTGCACAACTTTACCGCCGACCATAGGGTATCAATTATAACATGTGCCCCTCTGATCTTCAAGTGAAATTACACCTTGTCCTGGAGCTCACTGCAGGACACAGGAGGTTCAGCTATACAGGACGACTGTTTTTCAGGTCCCTACTCCCTTCATTGCAAAACAGTGCTACCTCTGTGCTGTCTTTCAGCAAGAAGATAATCCATCTGAAAGCAAATTAGTTTTATTTCTGATCATCACACCAAATGCATCATGCTAGCGGTACAAATGGCAATAAAGATCTATTCTATTCTGTTGCAATGCACATGACTGTACAGTGGTCACATTGCACTAAACTATAAAAATGAGAGGCAAAATGTCTTCAAGAATCTTCAACCAAGTCCAGGTGCCCCAATTTACGGTCCTAAAATGACACAATCCAGGCTATATACAGTATATGGATTAAACATATTTTACTTTCTCTGTTTTGCAGTGATAACAAGTTCATTTCAGTGGGTTTTTTTTGAGATCTTGAGTTATTTTTATTATCTTGAGAAAATAAAGCTTGTTTTCTCAAGATTATGGGATTATTTATCTTCTTATGACAAGATAAATTTGTATAAATGTGTGTTTATTTTCTCTGTTGTGCCATAATGATGAGTCACTTGCAGTGGTTTTCTTAAGATCTTGAGTTATTTTTCTCATTGGAGAAAATAAAAGTGTGAAGTCTGAAAATTACATAGATAACGTTAACTTTTATGTATTTTTTATGTTTTTGTTCATTTAAAAGGCAGTGGGATAACTAAACTTTATTCCGTAATAGCTGCCACTTTAGTTTGTATGGTGTCTGTCAGTTCAGATGGTAAGGACTACTACACAGATGTGGAAATGTATGTAAGTTTATAGTTATTTTGAGATCTTGTCAAGTTGTTTTAATCATAAAATGAAATGCTATTTTTTCCAGTTCCAGATCCCTGTGACTAAATGTGTAGTACCTTTATATATCCACTGTGATCTGAAAGTTGTAATGCACACATGTAAATACTAAACTGAGGCATAATATTGTTGAAATTACACTTATTTTTCTTAAGAAATTTCAGGTTGGTAACATTTTTTGAAAAGCATAGTTCATTACTGTAAATATAAACATTTTCATAATGCACTTCTTTGTATTCAAACAAAGGGGAAAAACTGGAGTTGTCGTTATTTGTCAATTGTTTTTGCTTATTTTATTGGTCTGGTCCACTTGAGATCAAACTGGGCTGAATGTGGCCACGTGTTTGACAGCTCGATCTGTTGTATTCATAGACTGTATGGTTGTATTGCATCTTTGTATGCAGTGCTCTGTAAATCGTGTGTCCACTAGGGGGCAGCACAGTGCAAACCCGGAAGTGCCTGGCTCGCTGTTAGGTCAGTTCCTTTAAGGATGTCGAAGTTTTGTAGTCCCTGCGTTGTTGACCTGTCAGCGTTGTAGTACAGGCTTTATACTGCTGACAATTCCTCTATCCTTCTGGTAGTTGCGTTTTTTCGCCAGCTGCACAGGAAGTACCAGGGCGTCGGACGCACGGGACTATTCGTACTTTCCGTTAGTTCCGGTGTCGGCTAATCGGCGAGCTAACGGCTAAAGTTAGCTAACAACGCAAACCAACTTGACAGCTAGCTCACTAGCTAGCATTTAACGGTAGGTAGCAGCGTTAGCTAGCTTCCCTGCAGTTAGCTTGCTACCCCGCTGACAGTACGAGGGCTGGAAGCCGCCCACTCCTGCAAAGCAGCATTCCGGACAAAGAGTGAACGGTAAGTGAGCAGAAACTTAACGCAGCGGTCTGACATTAGCTACCATCACCACCCGGGTCCCGTTAGCGGGTTGATTTTGGGTCGTTTCCGATAAGTCGGGGGTATTGGGGATAGACTGCACAACCAGTGTAACCAGTACAACCACTCAGTCAGCTGTTTGAGTTACTGGTTTCTTCTCTGTCTGAACAAGTTGGAGGCTTGTTGTGCTAATTCAAGTGTACTTTAACATTATAGTTGATTGTTTCTCTAACGCTATCTCAGTGGCGCCTTGAAATAGTCGACAAACCGGTCACTGGGAACACTGTGTGAAATGCATTTGAAGCCTGTGGATCACAAAGTGTGGTCGGGGGACCATCAGCGGTCCAAGACAGAAATCAAGTGGCCCAGTGACAAATTTTCATTCATGTATTTGAGCGTAAATGTAAAAGTAACAGCACAGACAACAATGACTTTTGATGGATCTCCGTATCCACGCAGTTTGCTTTGGGAAGTTTTACAGCTGAAATAAGTAGCAAATTAACTGATGAGTCAGTGGGGAGTTGGTAACTGATAAAACCACTTATTACTCATTTGAGTTATTTGTAAGAAAAAGGTGGCACACAGGTTCTGGTTGCATCGTTCCAATTGTGAAACAGTGCAACTATTGTTGTTAACGTAATTACAAACTAATCTTCATTAGGTTCCATTTAGGTTTTAGTTGTCATTACAGCTCTTTGAAACCTCTTTTACCTTCAGTGATGGACACTCTATTTTGTTTGGTAGATTTAATTAGTGTTGCATAGTAAAAAGAGTAACTGACAGCGAAATCAGTAGTAACAAATTTAGTTTAGCCCTGAATACTGCTAGCCACTGTAAGTATTATTCATCAGAAATTCTCCTATTGGGACTTTTGAGTGACATTGTCTTTCTAAACGAGGTTACGAGGTCTGTAATAAACCTCAGTTGCAAAGCATCTGGTGAAACAAGACTTGGCGCGGTCCTTTTGTTGCTTTCTTATTATAGCTGCCTGGTTTCAGCAATGATGACATGTGCTGTTCATGTAAATCTTCTCTGTCAGGGTGTATAAGCCCTGCAGGGCTTCTCAGTCTCAGTGCTCAGCTGCTGCCAACAGAAAGAGACGAGTGGGGGTGGATGGGGGGGGACGCTTGTGCAAGTGCCCAGTGTTGGATCAGGTAGCTGTCACCACCAGGAACATGTACTGCCACATCCTTCACTCATTCTACTGAGTCACACTCTCAACTATTACATCAGCAGAAGCCCAACCAGGGGTTAACATGACCTTATTACAAGTTTAAATAAAAAATAATGATAACAAGGTTAGAACAATCACAATAGTGAACCCTCCTGTGTCATAACCTGTGGCTTCATCTGTAGTGGCACAAAGGAATGTGTGGAATGGGGCAGAGCATTCGTCCATAACACAGGAGCCATTGTAATACGATGTCAAGGCTGTTTTCTTTGTGTTTTGCTGTCTTCTGACAGATAGGAGTGGGTGTCACCTCATCGCTGTGGATTGGATTTTTGAAGGTGTCTCAAGTATTTAAAAATATGATCTTATTCCATTGCTGTTCTACCCGGATACACAGGACATTTATAGACTCCATCAGGACACTGGTCACTACACTCGTCCATATTTATTTTCAAATATTCCCTCAAATAATTAGTTTATGTCGTAATCTTTCTTCCAAGCTGTATTTTGACCTTGGGTTTTCTTTTCCTTTAATGACTTATTTGCAGCCCCGCATTATGGTATCGACACAGTTTTATGTTGAGCTGGTAAAATCCTGCAACTTTGCATCTTTGCAAAATACAGATTTGGGTGTTGCTTAATAGTTTCCTGTGAAATCACCATGTTGTGCAGTCAGGTGGTGCAGAGACATCCAGCTGGTTGTTATGTGCATCACAAAGTCAGCTGAAGTCAAACATCAAAGTACGCCCACTTGTGGTGGCCTGCTGACTCTGGTGAGACAGGGGCTGCCAAATGTGACGTTACCTTGATGTCACTCCTCAACAACAGCAGAGCAGGCATCAGAAGTGAAGCTGGATTGGAGCAACTCTCCGTATCTTTCAGAACAAACTGTTTTAAGTTGGAACAGGTGGCGTTTGCATAATTTCCAGTTGACCTTTTCTGTATAGGTCAGTGAGAGCTTTTCAGTTTTTTTGTTTTTTATTTTTAAATTCAAGGTGTCCTTGTGCTTCACTGAGCCAAATCACATACTGTGCCCCCCCCCCCTTTTTGTAGGTTAAAGTTGACTCAGCATATGTCGTCTGCGGTAACCCCACAGCTGTCAGTCTATCTGTACTGTATTCTACACTGTGAGTTTACTGTGGTTATGTAACATAGATTTCATGCCGGGCACATGGTACAGTGTAAAGCTGAGTGTGTGCAGCTGTGTGTCTCTTTTTGAATCACACTAGGACACAGCAGAGCAGTGTGTGTGACATACACAGTGTGCGTCTGTTGCATTGGTCTCACTTTTGTTGCATTTGTCTCGGCCTTTCACCCAGATGGAGGCCCAGAGCTCCAGCGGGCTGCTGCTGTCCAGGAAGAGAAGAAGAGACGGCTCCAATGGGGAGACAGATGAGGGAGAGAGACTCGGGAAAATCCCCAGATTCACTGTGGTGAGTCAGCTGTGTGTCTGTCGTTACACAGCACGTTTGTCAGGCACTTTCTGCACAGCACTGCAACGAGCACTAAGTAGTACAGTTTCGAAATATTTCAGATTTCAGCTGTTGAGTATTGGGTTTAAAAGAATCTCATGCGTTCATTCAGAGCAGCAGGCTTGATTTCCTCATCTTGCAGTAAATACTGTGAGAGAGGATAGAGTGTTGTACAACAGGAAAGCCACATGATGCCACTTGTTTAAACTAGAAGACAAAATGATTGAGTGTTTTGTCAAACAATCATTTTTGTATATAATCCAACTCTGATATCATGTTGTTCTGCTGGTTGGGGTCTGTCAGGGATTGAAGCACCCAGCACCTTTCGCAGATGAGCTGGAGCCAGCTGATGGTAAACCCTATGAGAGAGTCAGTATGGACGAGGCCAAGAAGGGAACACCACGTGAGTCTGAGTCTGGTCATCTCTCAGCAGGCGTGAACTTCGTTGACACCTTTAAGCATACACTGTGTATAGAAAAGACACACTTCCTCTTAAATGCATTCATACATCTGGACAAATAATTTTAGATGAATTCTACACAGAATCAATTTCATCTGATGCCTCATCTCTCTCCATCCAGCCGACAGACCAGTGCGGGTCTATGCAGACGGCATCTTTGATGTTTTCCACTCAGGTCACGCCAGAGCTCTCATGCAGGCTAAATGTCTCTTCCCAAATACACACCTCATTGTTGGAGGTAAGTGTGTGTGAGATGTTATAATGGATGTGTGGGTATATTTACTGTAAGTCTGTTTTTCACATTATTCTACTGACAGCGTTTCTTTTAAATGTGAGACTGGCAGACTGTTGTTTTTTCCATTACAGTGCAGCTCTGCTCACAGTAATGTCCTTCAGCTGACGTCATAAAAATACAGGCCTCAATGTTTTCCAGCTTCCACTGCTGAACTGTGTGAACAGAGCAGCTTTAAAACCTCCAAATGTGCTGTTTTCCATGGTGGAGGCATTTAAATAATAATAATAATAAATAATAATAATGCCTGTGAATACTTCTCCCCATTCACAGTGTGCAGTGACGACCTGACCCACAAATACAAGGGTTTCACAGTGATGAACGAGGACGAGCGATACGACGCCATCAGACACTGCCGCTACGTCGATGAGGTGGTGCGAAACGCTCCCTGGACGTTAACGCCAGAGTTCCTCGCAAAACATCGTGTGAGTGGATCAGACCGATGAAACACTTGGGTTAAAGGTCACAAACTGTCTGTTTATTCTTTAAAACTTCGAGTCATGGGTGAAGCCTTTTTTGTAAAACAGTTACAATCCAGCATGACCTCTTGTCATGCTGCTGTTTTATATAATGTGTAGATGTGAAGCTGCTGTGTTGATGAATGTTGTAATGATCTCTCCAGATTGACTTTGTGGCCCATGACGACATCCCATACTCCTCAGCGGGCAGTGATGACGTGTACAAGCACATCAAAGAAGCTGGTGAGTGGCAGTTTATACAGTTTACTGCTTCCTTCATTGATTGGCATGTTTAAATAAAATTACAAATGTGTGGTGTTGCAGTACAGATTTTTTGATAGAGTTTGAGTCCTAACTGAGCTGCATTTGTCATCAGAAAATGTTGTTAAAACACTCATCAAAACAAATGTTAAATTTTATGTCATTGAACCATTTGACCTTCAAATTAGCATCCTGCCCCAGATCTTGTCTTCGTATGTACATTTTCACTTACTGATACATGTGTTTTGTTTTTCTATGCATTTTTTAGGTATGTTCGCTCCCACCCAGCGGACAGAAGGCATCTCCACCTCTGACATCATCACACGCATAGTCCGCGACTATGACGTGTACGTCAGACGCAACCTGCAGAGAGGATACACAGCCAAGGAACTCAACGTCAGCTTCATCAATGTATGAAACTTTGGTTTTACTCAGTGCTGGGGAGGTGAAATGACACCAAATGCACGAGGGTTTTACCATCAGTTTGAGTCCATACTACCACAAATTATCATGATACACATTTCCTCCACGGCTGTGGTAGCTACGTTGCTGGTCTCCTGGCTCCTTAACTGAGCTGGAGGAGATAAAGAAGTCTGACTTATCGTTCACTTCTTCATCCCTGTTTGTCAAATTGTCCCTGGTCGACTGATTCCCCCTCCACAGTGGAAAAACCCTGTGTGTGTGTATTTAAGTTCAAGCCTTAACCTGTGTTCTCCTTTGCTGTCCTCACCTTCATCAGGAGAAGAAGTACCACCTGCAGGAGCGCGTGGACAAGGTGAAGAGGAAGGTACGTGACGTGGAGGAGAAGAGCAAGGAGTTTGTCCAGAAGGTGGAGGAGAAGAGCATCGACCTCATCCAGAAATGGGAGGAGAAATCCAGGGAGTTCATCGGCAACTTCCTGCAGATGTTCGGCCCCGAGGGAGCTCTGGTGAGGAGGCTGTTTTTTGTTTGTTTGGATGTGATTATGACCACCGTGTTAATGGGCTGAGACACATGTTGCAGCTCTAAACCACTGTCACACATCCGGGAGTCGCCATTACCAGAGTTACATGCAGGTTTTTTTGGTTAACAGGTGCCTACTGTTTATTTATTGCCGACTGTTTATTATTTATTATTGAGCATCCGTCCATGTAACAGCTGATCTCTGGTTGTCTCCTTCCTCAGAAGCACATGCTGAAGGAGGGCAAAGGCCGCATGCTGCAGGCCATCAGCCCCAGACAAAGCCCCGACAGCAGCCC
>OOFC01050849.1:62357-97380 GCA_900323345.1 Pseudochromis fuscus | reverse complement strand
ACACACACACACACACACACACACACACACACACACACACACACCGGCTGAGGACAAAGAGAAAGAGGGAGGAGGTACAGGCTGGTGTTTGTGCTTCATAACAACACAACACTGGACACGCATCAGTACGTCCATTAAGTGAAGTGTGTTAGTTCACCCTGAAGTGTGTGCGTCACTGAAATGATTGTGAGATTGCAGAAGTTGCAGATGCAGCATGTTGATGTTGTCTTAGTGATGTGCTGTTGTGTTGTATTCAAACAGATGCTACTGTTTAATATTTCATGTAATTTTGGGCTTTTGCACATTTAGGTGCTTGGTCGGGGTTCATCACATTGTTTCAACCTTTTTGTGACAATTAACCCCATACTCCATAGAACTGAGCAGCTGCAGCTATTATTGTATTACTAAAGGCTCGTTTACACCTCAGTCTGTACTCTGATGGAAATGAACAACACAGATCAGTGTTACAGCCAGTAGTTAACACACAGTGAACACATTTAAAAATGGTGGAACTTGTTGATGAAATACTCTGCATCAGTGTGATGTCACTTTACCACCGCACTGCATCAGCTCTCTTGTCTTTTATTATAACCTCCTCCAGCGTTGCCAACCACACTATTGTATTTATGAGGATAGCATAAAAGAAATAATCACATTTTGTGTGTTTTGAGTGTTTTACTGTTGATTGACGTGAGTGAGGTTTGAGGTCCCGGTGTTATGTACTGAGGTGACAGAGATTTTCATTTTGTTTGTACAGCAACATCCTGTTACACCTGCTACACAGTAACAGGAAGAAGCCTCAGGTTGAATGTAGAGAGTTTAAAAGTCATGGACTGCTGAGGAAGTGCTGATGTTTTCTGTATTCGGTCTTTGTGGTCTCAGTGAGGTCCATGTACCAAACATTTGTGTGATTTTTTTCTTCCTGACAACAATAATGGACCATCTCTCTCTAGTGGAGTTGAAGGATTTTGGACATCAATGATCCTGAAGTAATACATGTGTGTTTTCCAGTAGTTTATTTTGGTAAGAAGGAGAACAGAGAGTACTGAAAGCAAGTTACTTTAATGTCACTGTCACAGTCACTGGCGTAGCATCATGTTTATAGGCCCCGGTGCAAATATTTTTTTTGTGCCCCCACCCCTGCCCAAAACACAAGCGTACCTCGGGCGCACTACACGCAGACACACACACACACACACACACACACACACACACACACACACACAGCCCCTCAAGAGAGGCTAGGCTAACGCTAAACGTGATGCTACTTTTTTTCGTCAATTTTCATCCACTTGCTTTTTTTTCTTGCTGAAATGAGAAACAACTCACCTCACACCATCGCAACTCATCACGACTGACAAGTATCAACGTGATTGGACAAATGATCTTTTCTTCCTCCCATACCAGCCACTCAGCATCACCTTACCGACCCGCCCCAAGATAAGATCACTGAGAAGAAGAGTTGATTTTATCTAATGACATCAGAATGAAACAATGTACTGACTGAATATTTCAGGACTGAAATGACCATGTTTGAGTTGAAGTCAGTTGGAGCCAGCATCTAGTGGCCATCGGTGGTATTGCACTATTTTGCACTTCTGCATGACCTCATTTTTGAAACCTGGTTGCTTCATCCATTTCTATACAGTCTTTGTGTGACACTGAGTGTGTGTTGCATCCATCCACATGGTCCTAGTTACAGAAGCTGCACTGACACTGCAACAAACCAGAAATCAGAGGATCTCACACTGCAGCATCTTCCTGGTCTGAGCCTCTG
Organism: Pseudochromis fuscus; assembly: GCA_900323345.1. NCBI lineage: Eukaryota > Metazoa > Chordata > Actinopteri > Pseudochromidae > Pseudochromis > Pseudochromis fuscus. The sequence continues at coordinate 95,603 of OOFC01050849.1, read as the reverse complement.
AAACCCTGTGGTGCAGGTGTACCTGGTTGTATTGCTCCCTCCTCCTCTCCTTGGCTCTCCTCCCTGCTCTGCTGCTGTCTTCTTTGTCTGCCTCCGTGTCCTGGTCCCAGATTAAAGAGGACACTGCTCTCCCACGCCTGCGGGGATATATTGATCTCTGCATCCTCGGGCTGTTCACACAGATAACAACTAATGTGCAGAGAAGGAGGGAGGATGGAGAGAGATCTCCTGTCTTACAAATGAGACAATAACTCTTATCATTTCCTTCAGGGGCTTGCTGAGAAGTCAGATACACACTAAACAACAAAAAAAAAGTCTACCAGAAAATACCATGATCACAGTGCAGTTTGTAGCTTTAATTAAAATAAGATCTTTTTTTTTTGTCTTTTTAATGTTTGATGAAGAAAATGTACCTGTGTAAAAACAAGAAAACTGATAAAAACACATTATTCAATGTTTTTGTTGTGAAAACTTTCATAATTACATAAGTTATGTGTCAATTAAGAAACAAATCTGTCACATTAATGAACCAATGCTTTGTTTTAATTGGTCACTAATTGTGTCAAATTTTATTAACAGTAAAAAACTTAATTTAAGGGTTTTATCTATTTAATAAAAACTTGATATGTGTGAATTTATGACAATTTTTCAATTTATTTGAGCTTTTTTTTACATGACAAATATATTTTAAAAGCAACTGTGTGTAAAAGTGACTCCCTGTGTAGAAGTATGTTTAGTACTTATACTAGACACTTATAGTACTTATAGAGCTGGTTCTGCATCTTTTAACACCATCAGTCAGTTGTTGAAACTTGCACCTGATGAAGCTCATTCAGTTTGAGAAATCACTACACATCCTTGAATGTTTTTTAGAAAATAAAAGTCCTTTGTGTGAAGTCTAGAAAAGCGCATTATGCTGTAAAATTAGTGTAAACCAGCTACTGACTTCAGGGCAAATCAGGTTCCAGTCTTGTCCGTCTGGTCATCACCAGGCCAGAGTGACATCTGTAAACAGAAACCTTTGTTCTTCTGAGTAACCAAAGCTGTGAAAGTAAACTACAAACTCTCAGCTACAGCTTTTACAAATGCAAGACACAGGAAGCACGAGGATCAGTGCATCCATCCAGGAGTCAGTGGATGTACAATAGCCAGGGTGGACAGGGATGAAGGACAAAGTCCCTGCACTTCAGGCAGCTGAGGCTCGGGAGGCGGAGCTGGTCTGATCCCTCCTGCCGTTCACAGGAGGTGTCCTTGGGCAAGATCAGCTCACAGAATGGAATCAATATTTGTTGTCATCACCCTTTAATTTTAAAACATCTCATATATAAACAATAAAAATGATAAATATTAATGTCATCACGTGAATATGAACTGCTGTGCTCAATATGCCACAAAGTTACAAATAGTGTCGGTGTTCATCCTGGAACTTTGTCATCACCAAAACTAAAATGTTACAACAAATAAAACACACACACACACACACACACACACACACACACACACTGCACTCAGTATCCTGCAGTTGGCTGGTAGTGATGTTTAGCATGTGGTGTATTGATGTGGGAGGTTGACAGTGATATGACACAGCAGACTGCAGGTCATAATGCTCCTGCTCCTGGTCTGAATAAAGCTGCAGAGGTTAAAACATCATGAGTCTGATACTGGACAGTTTAACTGTGCAGACTGATCCATGTGATTCTTACAGTTTGACTTTAGAAACAAAGGAGGAAACAAAGGTCAATTAAAATGAAGAATACTTTTTGTTTAGACAGCAGGTGGACACTGTGTTCTCCAAGTGGATGTTGGAGCAGGAAAAATGTTCAGTGAGAGGATGTGAGCGACTTTGACAGGACTGTGATGGTTAGATGACTGAGTCAGAGCATCACCATAACTGCAGCTCTGTGGGGTGGTCCTGGTCTCTAGTGGTCAGTATCTACCAAAGTGGTCCAAGGAAGGAGAACTGGTGACAGGGTCATGGACAGCCAAGGCTTATAGATGCACATGGGGAGCAATGGTTGAACCATGTGACCTGATCCAACAGAAGAGCTCACATCACTTTCCCGGAAAACATGGTACCAGGATGCATGATGTAAAGAAGAAGAGGCGGTGGAGGCGGTGTGATGCTTTAGACTATGTTCTCCTAGGAAGCAGCTTCATCAACATTATTACAGACCAAGTCCTCCCCTTCATGGAGACAGTTTTCCCTGATGACAGTGTCCTCGTTCAGCAGGATGATGCTCCCTGACTCGCTGCAGACATGGTTCAGGGATGGTTTGTGGGAAACAATAATGTCTTCAAGGTGTTGACTCTGCCTCCAAATTTTCCAGATCTCAACCCAATCCAGGATCTGTAAGATGCTCTGGACAAACCAGTCTGATCCATGGAGGTTCCACCTCACAGCTTCTAGGACTTGAAGTATCTGCTGATACCACAGCACATTCTCAGAGGTCTGTGGAGTCCAGACCTCGAAGGGTCAGAGCTGTTTTGGTGGGTAAAGGGTGACCTGCATAATATTCGGCAGGTGGTCACAATGTTGCAGCTGATTGATGTTTATGAATATACATCACTTGCCTGCTTTATGTGTCTTAGAGAAGAAGAGTGAACACTGGCTGAAACAGTGGGATGGTGAGAGGTTGTGAGTAAGAGAATTGGATGAGCCTAAAAATGTTATGTCACTGAGCTGAGTGTGGCTCACACTGTGTGTCTGTGCTGAGGAGTCACACAGATTAGATTAAAATTAAAGGCTGCATGATACACATCAGCCTGCTGCTTTGTTTTGTAAAACACTGTGGGTCAGTCACTGTGGGTCAAACACTCGGACAGGAGGACACCATGCAAACTGTTAAAGGAAAACAGCAACAAGCTCATGTTCAGGTCTTTAGTAATGTTTTTAAGGTTTGGTTACACTGGTCCTAGTTGGAGCACAGACGAATAACTGCTCCATGAAACACCATCAAGAGCAGATATCACTTTTCCCACATGCTGAATATCCCAGTTTTAAATCCCAATCTCTCAGCGAGCCTGAGCGGCTGCACCATAAACCCACTCAGATGTCTTAGCTGTTCCCACAGGGACAGTTTTATGGGAAAGTCTTCAGTCGGGCTGTATTAGTATGCTGATGAAGCAGCCGACTGAAGTCACGGAGCAGACAGACGGAGACAAACGAGTGGAGGTGGAACAGAGAGAGTGAACGGGATGGGACGTGAACACACTCAGCTTGTTTTTGTGGATGTTGTTATGTACACAAAATCCTCTTTGTCTGTGTCACTGCTCATTTCTGCCCCCGGGAGTCCACTGTGTCCCCTCACACTGGGCTAGTAGGACACTGTCTGTCTTACCTTCGTCCTTGTGTCTCTCAGCATGAGACTGGATGATGTCAGAGTTGGCAGTAAGTCACCGTGTCTGCTAAGTAGGACACTGGTCTCACAGCGACACAGGCGGCAGATTAACATATCAATGCCAGTTCAAACCTCCGAGGCGTCACTTTCATCTTTGTAATCGCAGAGATAATTGTGTTTGTTTTATTCTTAACCAGGGTCTGAAACTGCTCTCATAAAACCAGTAAATCAGGCTCCAGGACTAAAACTGGACCCAGATGAATCCATTAGGACTGTCTGTTTTTATTTCATATTCGAATATTAGTTCAAATTGTGGGTGAAAATTTTTATATTCAAACTGTAATGACCTGTTTGAAGTGTAGCCTGCAGCCTCTCTATAAGCCCATCAGACCATATCCATCCAGTCTACGACTCTTCCCTTTATTTAGTCTGAGAAGTCCAGGAACTCTTCATGTGTCTCTTATTTACTGTTATATCTTGTTGTTCTTTGTAGTTTCAGTGGTTATGTCTCCTCCTGTGTCTCTGTCTGTCCTTCCACGACTGTTGTCTCATTTCCTGTTTTAGTTTCTTAATCACTTCCCTTGTATGCCTCATTACTTCCTGTCTCTGTCCTTCTCCCTCTCTCCCTGATTGTCAGCCCCGCCCTGATTGGTTTCACCTGTGTCTCGTCTCCCCTGGTCTATTTAATCAGTGTGTGGTCTCCTTGTCTTTGCTGGACTGTCCATCAGCCTCCTGGTTGTCCTTCCTTGTGGATCTCCCTGTCATCACCTGCTTGTCTCCCTGTGTCCTTTGTCTTTGGTTTCCACTTTTGTTATTTTATCTTGGTTGGATGATCTTCTCGTTTGCTTTTTCCTGCCTTCTGTATGCAAGCTGTGGTTAAATCTATACTGTGGTTAAATCTTTACTTTGAACTGATTTGCTGTTGAGTCTGCACTTGGGTCCTGCCTTTCTGCAAACCTGACAATATGATACAATGTGCAGATGCAGGGAACCATTGTTAACACACTCGCTCTCCTCGTCTCTCCACTGTGAGCTTGTAAAGGTCTAAAAAGGATTCAAACATTTTTCTTCCATGTCATGACACACAGTATGTGGCAGGAACTAAATAGGATTGTTAGGTCCTGGTAGAGCAAGGACTCCAATAAAGAGACAATTCCAGCAATAATAACAATAAATGCAAGTAGCAATATAAACAAGACGTATACAGGCATATAAAGGACATAAACTATTGCACACACCATAAACAAAACAGGAAGCAGCACAGATGCTGTTAAGAGTCTAACAGCTACTGGTCTTCATACTGGTTGTTGTGGTCCTAGTGCTGCACAGCATCCTGCCTGAGTGGAGGGGGGTAAACCGTCCATGTGCAGGGTGGGTGGGTCTCTGAGGATGCGAAAGGCCTTTATCCTGCACCTGCTGCTGTAAATGTCTTTGATGGTGGACAGGCTGCTGTCTGTGGTCCTCTGTGCAGACCTCACCTCCCGCTGCAGAGCCTTCCTGTCAGCAGCAGAGCAGCTGCCTCACCACATCGTGATGCAGGAGGTGAGGACACTCTGTACTGCACAGCTGCAGGAGGAGCAGAGGACTGAGGTGCTCAGATCCAGACACATCAGTCTCCTCAGAGAGAAGAGCTGTTGATGAGCCTCCTTTATCCAGGTTATCCAATGTGTATCCCCAGGTACTTGATGCTCGAGACCACCTCCACTGCTGCAGAGTGGAGGGGGGGTTAGTTGCCTTTTCTAAAATCCACAATGCTTTGCCTGCAGCCTTGTGGGGCTTGACCCTCTGCAGGCACCTCCTCACATCATCAGGTCACACTGAGAGGCAGCTCAGGAGGGTGAGGAGTCGGATCCCTCAAAGGGAATGTAGAAAGTGTTCAGGGCCTGGGGAACGGCATTCTGCATCTCTTTCATTGTGGTTTTGATGCCCTTCTACATCCTCCGTGGGTCGTTGTTTGAAAAGTGCCCTCAGATTTTCAGAGCATCGGAGGATTTGGTGTTTTTTACGCCCACAGTCAGGTTTCTCCCTGATGCTCTGACTGCAGGTGCATCACCAGCACACCTCAGCGTTAAGCCTGGGTCTCTGGTTGGGGTGGATGGTGACTGTTTTTATGGTGGTGACATCTTCCACACCAGGAGAGCTCAATCCTGGTCCTCGAGAGCCCCTATCCTGCATGTTTTAGATGTGTCCCTCTTCCAACACCTGATTCAAATGATCAGGATCATTATCAGGCTTCTGCAGAGCTTGATGATGAGCTGATCATTTGAATCAGGTGTTGATCAGGGAAACATCTAAAACATGCAGGATAGGGGCTCTTGAGGACCAGGATTGAGAACCCTGTTCAACACACTTAGAGCTGTAGCCCAGGACAGATGATGTGTGTTCCTCCAGGTCTACATCTCCAGTCTGTGTTGCTGGTTCCCTGAATATCTGCCAATCACCGTATTCAAAACAGTCCTGAAGCACAAAGTTGGTGTCACTGGACCACAGAGTGATGGAGTCTTGTGTTGGCTGGCAGGATTTCATATTCAAGTGTGTTGTTGCCCCGGGTTACAATGGTGTCATGCTGGTAAAACATGCAGCACAGGAAGTGAGCATCCACCATGGTCTCCCTGCATTGTGGTGAACCAATTACAGGCCATTTCTAATTTGTTCAAACTGATTTTTTTGAAAACTGACAGCCCTACAAACCATCGTGCTCTATGATGTGACCTCCATGTTTTACATACACACGACTGCTACTACACAACACCCTCACCTACAAAATCAATCTCAACCTGGATCTGATGTGCCTGCTTCTGGCTCTTTGCCTCAACACAACTACCTGCCAGTGTAGCAGCAGGCAGACACATGGCTGTGCTATGGGCTCATCTGTATCTGCAGTTGTTGCCAACCTCGACCTGGAAGAGGTGGAAAACAGCACAGAGCCACTGGTTCAGGTATGATATGATACCCTAACCCAGGCGGTGAAGACTGTACCTCTGTGGACACCAACATCACGTTCACATGAGATGTTTTGGACTGTGCTGACACTGAGCTCACACACTGGGCTCTACAGGACACCACCAGACCAGTACCTGCTGTTGGACTCCCACCACCAACTTTGGAAAAAGGGTTAAAGCAGCGGTCTCCAACCTTTTTTGCACCACGGATGGTTTAATGTCGGCATTATTTTCATGGACCGGCCTTCAAGGTGTGGCAGATAAATACAGTGAAAAATAATATAACACGACCGGCATAAAAAGTTGTCCTCTTACCCTTTGCAAAGAAGCTCTCCAAAGACGTTTGTATTTTATTCATTTTCGCTAGTTTGCGGGCTTATATTTTAGCTAACGTATCTGACGTTATCTGTGACAGGTGATACGTTTAATCACATGACTGAGACAAGCGTATTGACGTGTCCAGAGGCAAAGGGAAAAGTTAAGTTGAAGAGAATCCAGTCGTTCCTTTCAAAATAAAATGTTTTTCAAACTCTAATAATCAATGAAACAGAAGTTATATTTTTATTTATTCTTTTTATGCGGCCCCACGGACCGGTACCAGTCCCCGTCCTGGTGGTTGGGGACTACTAGGTTAAAGGACAAAGTTACTACACCTCTGGGACAGATGTGGCTCAGGAGGCGGAGCTCGCTTGATCTGCACTTCTTTGTTTGTCATCAGAACTGAAGTTGCAGAAATCTGTAATTACATCAGAAGCAGAGCAGGAGGTGAGGGCAGCTTGCAGTTGTAATCACATATGGTGAAGTGTTTCACTGCCTTGTCAGGGCTGTCTGAGGCTGAAGCTGGAGGTTCTACACGTGGGATTTTAGCACTGCAGAGAGAATTAACTTTACCATCAACACGCTGTTCAAACACTTTGCTGGGGAAGTATCCAACAGAAAGCTTTACAAGAGCAACATCATGTGCAACAATCCTCTGCTGTTATTATTCTGTTGGTAGTTTGCAGGAAACACAAAGAAATAATAAAGGCCTCGTATGAGTAGGTGTGTCCAAATGTTGTACTGTAATGAAGGTAAACTAAAACCTGTGTTACATGCACTTGGCCTTTTCCCTGCACCAGCTACAGTGCAACCCCCCCAGGACGCATTAAATAACAAGGTGTGGTGCTAACAAACCTGTGTGTGTGTGTGTGTGTGTGTGTGTGTGTGTGTGTCTCCAGTGGTGTGAGGAGAACGGTCCTCTTTGTCTCCTCCTTCCCCGTTAGCTGCAGATGACTGCCTCTACCTGCACACACAGCCAGTGTCAGGGCCTGTAACAGCCTTCAGGGAGGAAATATTATTCCATTAAGGCTATTTTTCCTGAATACGCTGCTGGAGGATGCTGTCCTCTGTCAGTATTTCACGTCTGAAGCATGCAGTCGGTCTCTGGAGCTCCCCTCACTCTGATGTATGGCAGTTGAATGTGTGTGTCGGTCGTATTTCACTCTCGCAGCCTCGGGTTATTGTCGCGTTTATTGAATGGACGTCGTTATGTTGACATGTACGTATTGTTGCCCTCTGTGCGCTGCTGCTGCGTCGGAGTAATGGCTGAGCCGTGGCCATGAACAGATGGCTGCACTGCATATAACTGGTGACTCCTCTCCAGGTTTATTATTAGCTGTGGGATGCTACTGAGGGAGTTCATGGGTAAAAAAAAAAATGTCTGTTTTTGTCTGTGATGCTGCACCAGTGCATCATCTCCTCCTGTGGTTTAAAAATGTCTCTGAGCTGGACGTCTGCGGTGCTTTGAAGCAGCCTGAGAGATGGAGGTTTTCTAACAGCTGACAGGTGGATGCTGACGCTTCAGAGCAGCCATGACAGCGTGAACAACGACACAGCAGGAGCAAATTGTACAGTTTTGTCTTGTTATTTCTTGCAATGTTACTATTGTTGGCATCACTTAAATCCGCTTTGTTCATCCACATTTATGCATTTAAAGCCACTGCATATGTGTTTATGTATTTATAGCACTGTTAAAATTACATAAGGTTTCGTTTAAAACTGAACAGTAACACAAAGACTATTATTTGTTTTTGCCTTAAAGTTCTGTCTCTTCCCAGAGTTTCCTGCAGTAATATATCTGCATGTTTAATGAGCCAATAGAAGACAAGCTTGGTCCATATACCACAAAAACCAAACTCAGAAAAACCCACAGGTGCAAAGAAAAAATACACAGGAAAGCAAAGGACAAATAAAATCAAGAGCCAAAACAATGACCCTCAAACCAAACGACAGTCAGTGTGTTTTTAGATACAAATCACTTTTCTTTGCACGTCTTTCTTTGTTGTCATATATTTGCATCGATGTATTTGTCTGGTTGGAAAGTGAAACTGAACATTTGTTTAAACCCAGAGACCATATGAAGAAATGGATGAAGCTACAGTGAGACGTCATCACATCCACCAGGAGTTTGGTATTTGAACGTGGCCATGTTGGTTGTTTGGAGCCAGAAGTGACCATGTTTGGATATGAAGGGAGGAGTGGGGAGGCGGGTCTGACCCTTGAACCTGAGGACACTGTTCAAAGTGAATGAGACTCGACTTAAGGTCTAGTTACAGTGGAGGTCAGACATGTCAATCAAACACAACACGCCCATAACTCCTCCCCTTCTCTCAGTCTAATATCTTCTTAGTGATCAATGATTTTCAGACGGACCACCTGTCAATCAGACTAACCCCGCCCCTAACTCCTCCCACCTGATCACTGAGAAGAAGAGTTGACTTTATCTAATGACATCAGTCTAGTGACTTGTGGACAAAATGTATTGACTGAATATTTCAGGATCATTTTTGAATATAAATCAGTTGGAGCCAGAGTTTTTGGAGCCAGCATCTAGTGGCTGTTGGTGGTATTGCACTTTTTTGCACTCCCAGTTTGCAGTCCCAGTTGCTTTGTTCATTTCAATCAAGACATGTTCAGTGACCAGTGTTGCAGTGATACATTTTATGTACTCATTAGCATCCAACAATCAAAACAAACCTTTAATCACTCTGTTACACTATGTTCAGTTTACTCCCCCTGCTGTTTATCATTGGTCTGCAATTAGGGTCCAGACTTTATTTGTTCATACAGGCCCAGCTGATGTTAGAGACCCAACTGAATACAACACAAATACAATTGTACTATTGGGAAAAAAACCCTACAACCAGTAATTTTGCACAAAACCAGTAAATGTGTGATGTGGAAAAAGGAAAACATGTGGAAACTAAACATAAGAAACAAAACAGTGAACATAAACACATGTATTGCGGTGTAACTATACATTACCTGGACGTCCAGCCTGTAGGTGTCAGAGCTGCAGGCAGTGTTTTTAGTGGAGGCTCATTAATCTCCTGAGTAAACAGTGTGGCCCTGTGAGCAGAGCGACCGCAAACATCCCAGCTGACTGTGGTAAAATGTACTTACACATGGCTCCTGTGGGAAAATGCACAGCGTACGTTCAACAGTCCCAAAATCACACATTGACTGCTCTTTACCCTGAGCCCACACATGAAAGAGGAGTGAGGAGCTGAAAGGAGAGTTTCCCACAATCTCCTGCCCTCCCTCTTACTCCCTCTACACTGTATGATCAGCCTGGCCTGGATCCTCTCATTGATTTCTAATTCAATAGCTCCTCAGAGGAGCAGTGGGCTGCTGGACTCTTGGCTCCATCCTTCAGGCGTCACTAAAATGAACTGTTAGAAACCTCGCTGCAGCGCGTGCAGTCATGCAGTCGGCTTATACTTTATTTAAACACACACAGACCTTATCTCCCAGTGCACATTTTAAAAGTGCATGGTAAATTTGTTTAGTGCTGTGCTGGTTAAATAGTTTCTAAGCTGTTTTTGACTATGTTTACGGAGAAAGTGTTATTTATTTTTCTTTAACCACAGATTTTTAGGACCAGTATGGGTATCAATGCAGTTAAGTTAATAACCATGACTCAGAAAAAGGACTCCTTTAGGAATGACATTCAGTTTCTTATTCAGTTATATTTTCAGAATTTCTAAATCACCTGCGTTTGGATGAATCTCCCACTGAAAGATCCACCTCTTTCACTTGAACCTTTTTTGTCTCTTTATGATTTTTCTCTATGTTTGCCTCCAGATTTCCTTCATATACCTTAAAGCAGGAGTCTCCAACCTTTATTGCACCACGGATCGGTTTCACGTCAGCATTACTTTCACAGACCGGCCCTCAAGATGTGGCAGATAAATACAGTGAAAATAAAATAACACAGCCAGCCTAAAAATTACACCTCTAACACCGAGTGTATCGCTGGTGATGCATCTCAGGCATCCCTAGCTGGGGCGTAACACTAGCATAAACCAATTTACTGTAATTCCTCGGCCATTTGCACTAGCGACGTGATTCCAGTTGATTCTGAAAGCTGACAAGTGACAAGTTCGTATATATTACATACATTATGGCAGTCATGCAGGGGAATGGAGTCATACCGTGAGGTGCAGGGTTCCATACATATTACCTACATTACGGTAGTGTATGGAAGCTCCATTTGTTGGCTTTCAGAATCAGCTGGAAACACATTGCTAGCGTAGGAATTACGGTGATTAGATTGACACATGTCACTTCCTGTCAGCAGCTAAATGTTCAGGGGAAAAGCGTTGACTTGTCCTTTTCCCCGTTGCAAAGAAGGTCTCCATAGACGTTTGTTTTATTCATTTTCGCTAGTTTGTGGGCTTATTTTTTTGGTAATATATCTGATACGTCGTATCATGTGACCAAGACAAACGTATTGACATGTGAAGAGGCGCAGGCCAAAGTAAAGTCTGAGAGAATCCAGTCATTTTTCAAAATAAAACGTCTTTCAGACTCTAATAATCAATACAACGGAAATTATATAAGTTAATTATTCTTTCTGTGTGGCCCGCTAACAAATGCCTCATGTACCAGTACTGGTCCGCAGCCCGGTGGTTGGGGACCACTGTCTTGAAGTTTGTAATTCCATTAATAAATCCAGTAAGAAAAACTGCCCCAGACTTGGACAGTCCTGCCGTTTCAGAGGGATGAAGCCCTAACTGCAAAAACACAGTCACTATTAAATTTACAGAGATCGAATCATCTGAGTGGTTTAGCGTCGGATAGCTAAGTGAGAAATACAGCTGCATGTTGTTGGAGATTAACCAGGTTTCAGAGGTAACATGTAAAGTAGCAAAAAAGAAAAGACAAAGTTTGGCTGAAGATTGAATCCTGTTGGCGCAGTTGAGGACACAGATAGGAAGAGAAATGCACCATCAAGACATTAAAGTAATTTCTAAGAGTTGTGAATGACACTATGATTGAGGGATTTGGGGTTGAAAGTAGTTGTTGCAGTAGTTGTGTGAGATGGTCTCTTTCTCCCCTCAGATCCATGTAGTTGAATTTAGACCATGTTGAACACTCTTGTCTTATCATGGATGCTCTCTTTGTGTGCTCTGTTTCATACCTGGTCATTTTCTTTGATCCATCAATAACCCTCAAGGCTGTTTCTTACCTGTGTTTCTTGATTTTACTCATTGTGATCCTACCTACAGCTGGTCTCTGTGTGTCCTCCCATCCACACTGTGCAGGATTGAAGGTTGAGTTTTTGGCTGATCTCACCAATAAAGTACAAAATCTCGACCTTTTCTCTAAACTCACTTCGCTCGTCTTTTTTTCTGGTTGTTTTTTACTGGGTGGGAGAGAATAAAGTCCTATTAACCTTTTATTTGAAAAACACTGACTTTCTTTTTTTTATTGCTCATGGATTTGTAGTTTTATTTTCAATAATATTTGTAAGTCTGGATATTTTTGGTCTCCATCCTTTAAAGTTTTAAAAAATCTTTTCTTATTTGTGACACAGACACACTTCAGTCCCTATAAACAGCCTCCTCTCCTCTGTCCTGCTCCAGGCATTTGGCCAGGCCTACTCCACCCAACGTAAGGTAGCAGAGGACGGGGAGACCAACGAGGAGACGTTGCTGCAGGAGTCTGCCACCAAGGAGGCCTACTACATGGGTCGACTCCTGGAGCTCCAGTCGGAGCTGAAGCACAGCCGGGCGGCTGCCTCCAACTCCCAGGCCGACAACGAGCACCTGAGCACCCTGCTGCAGGAGCTCAGGGAGGTACAGTACAGCTGCTGTTGTATCCTATCGTATGTTGTACAGATTCTTCTGGTGTGTCTGAGTGAAGCTAATCCTCTGAAGACTTGGTGGGATGAGTCATATTTAGTTCATGCCACATGGAGACTGTGACTGTGTCTATTCGTAAAGAAAAATCAACATCTACTGACCTGATGAGTGTGTGTGTGGTGCCTCGTGTGTGTGTGTGTGTCCCTCCTCTGACAACATAAGAACTTAAAACACAGAGCATCCTCATCAGTACAATAATAATAGTAGGTGTAAAACTTTAATTTCATTCACATATTTTATACCACATAGTGCATTAGATCTTATTGTATTGCAACCTATTGTACTGTATCCAATCATATCCCATTGTATTGTACTGCAACCAATTCTATTGTATCGTATCGTATCATATCGTATTGTATCGTATTGTATCGTATCATATTCTGATCTGTCGTATCGTATTGTATGGATTGTGTTGTATGATATCCTATCAAATCATATCCTATTCTATCATATTTTAACCTATTCTATCATATTGTATCATATCCTATCGTGTCCTATCCTATTCTAGTGCATTGTGTCATACCATATCAAATCGTATCCTATCCTGTGCTATTTTATCGTATTGTGTCGTATCCTATTTTAATGTATTGTATCCTACTGTATCATATCCTATTCTATCATATGGCATCCTATCCTATTGGATCGTGTTGTGTACTATCATATAGCCCATCCTATCATATCATATTGTATTGTTATATCGTATCGTCATATCCTATTCTATCATATCCTATCTGCTTCTATCCTATTATGTCGTACCATATCATATCTTATCCTATTTTATTCTATTGTACCGTATCATATTGTATTCTTCATCGTATCATATTGAATCGTATCACATCACATTGCATCATATTGTAACAGGTTGTGTCGTGTCGTATCAAATCCTGTGCTGTTTTATCGTTTCGTGTCATATCATATCGTATCCTATTCTATGATATCATATATGCTATTGTATTGGGCCGAATAATAATATATCCTATCACACCCTAGCCTATCAGATCATATCCTTGTGTCGTGTTATGTTACATCCTATTCTCTCCCATCTTATCCTCAGAGAGACAGCTCAGTCGAAAAACTAGACTTTAAACAGCACAGGACTATGCTTTGTCACAATGATAATGCAATTTTAACATGTAACGAGGTTTTACATGGAGGTGTTCTGTCTCTCAGTTGATCTATCTTAAACACAGCCAGCCTCGTGTGCTCTCCAGTAACTGTATTTGTATTATCCGTGTCACAAACAGCATGCAGCTGCAGCTCTCTTATTGCACTGTGTCAGCAGAGTAACGAGATGTTGGAGCTGCAGCGGAGCAGGATGCGGGAGGAGATCCGGGAGTACAAGTTCAGAGAGTCCCGACTTCTGCAGGACTACACGGAGCTGGAGGAGGAGAACATCTCTCTGCAGAAACTGGTGTCGACACTCAAACAGAACCAGGTGTAGATCACACACACATGTAAACACACACCTGGGAGATCAGTGAATTAAACAATTATTAGTTATATATCAGCAGAAGGTGTCACCCTCACACATTGCTCTGTTATCCAAGAGCTCAGAGCATAAAGTCTTGTAATAGTTCTCCACAGATTTCTTATTGTATTCTTGCAATTATAAAAAATATTAATTTAGATTGTTGAATTGTTACAAATATTGACAGATTATATTAATGATGCTGTCTCCATGTTTTAACCTCACACTGGTGAGCAGATACAAACAGAGCAGAAATAAAAGAACAGATGCAAAGAGAAAGCCTGCTTTTACTTCTACTAATAAAATAATACAGAACATACAGATAGAAACAATTATTTTAGAAAAACAGTCTTCACTGTAGTTATGAGTGAAGTACAGAGTTTTCAATGTGCTTGAAAACACAGAGAACCTCTGGAAAACAACTTTGAACTGACAATATTCAAAATTAAACATATTAAATGAGATAAATATAGTGTTATATTTAATAATAATGTTAGTAAAGCAGAATAGTTCAGGGAAATGCAAGATGATGCTCCATGTTAATGAGGAGGGTGCTCCACTGGGTGCCTTTAATCCGACCCACAAAATGTCTTCAGCTTTAAATATAGATCCATCAGATACATAATACAGTAGACTGGGCCTGTGTTACGAGAGGGGCGGGGTCTAAATGCAGGACAAAGTGACATGGAGTATTGGAGCTGATATTTAATGTAATTAGTTGAATTTAAATGAGTAATTATTGTTTGATGATTGTTTTATTGATTGGCACATTAGGTAGTAGATGCTGGAGTGCTCTGGCTGGTGGGGTTTTACTCCTGTTAATGTTAAAGAAATGGAAATATATGTGAAACTAAACAAAGAAAAGACATTTAAAAGATCTAAGGACCAAAGCACGATACAACTGAAGACACAAGGAATGCCAGTTTTATAGAAGAATATACTAAAATGATTTAAATAGAGTAAACACAGTCCAACAACATGAATCCAACACCAGCTAAGAAGGGTAGGAACTATGGCCTCGTCCACACGGAGACGAGATGAATACGTCTCCCCCGAAAACTGATATTTATATCTGCGTCCACACGAAAAAGCCGAAAACACTGTAGTCAATCTGCCAGGCCTGTATGTGGCGCTGTAACGCTGCCACAGAAACACACCAAAACAAGGAAGAAGGAGCATTAAACTCGTACGAGGTAAAACCAACACCCACAACAACACACACTTGTTGCTCACGGTAGTTGTGTAGTTTCAGAAGATTTTGCTGTAAAAGTCAAAACAAGCCCAGTAGCTGCTGCAGCACTAACGTGACGCTGTGCTCCGCCATTTTTACTGTTGTTGTCGGGGTTGCCCAGGCGATTTAAGTGTCAGAGGCGGGGCTACAGCGGCCGCGTTTCAGGAGAATGTGTATTCGCCATCCACACGGAGATGCAGCGGGTGGTGTCTTCAGACTTTCCCACTCTGGGACCCGCTTTCAAAAGGTATCGGTTTCGGCTGCCAAATCTCCGTCTCAGTGTGGATGCAAGGCAGTGGACGGGGCCTTAATCACCATCTTTTAAAAGGTTAGTATTTACTTAATTATTCTTAAATTATTACTATTTTCAGACGGACCACCAGATCAATGATAAAAGATTTGACTTGTGGTGACATCAGAGTTTTTTGGAGCCAGCATTGACCGAATTTTTGACCCTCTGATGCTTTGTTCATAGTAATGCAGCAGCTTGATGTTTTGATCCGCTTCTGTCATGATGCCTGGTATATTTTTTCTCGGTTTATTTCTTGTATTTGGTTTTTTCATGAGTTAGTCTTGTTTTGTAGCTTCAGTTTTCGTTTGTCTGGTTTTGCTTTGGTTTTCATCATATAGTCGTTTCCTTGTAGTTTTGATTTTGATTGTTATCTTGTTTGGTTTTCCTGATATGTGAGTTTTCCTGTGTGGTTCACTGTCTGTGTCTCCCCTGTCTTGGTGGTCATGTCATCTTGTTCAGTTCCTGTTTTTTGGGTTTTTTTTGGTAAGGTTTCTTCTGTTAGTGTTACTTCCTGTCTCCGTCTTTCTCCCTCTCTGTCTGATTGCTGGCCCTGCCCTGATGTTCCTTGTGTATTAATCTTTGGTTTTGTTTCAGTTTTTTTCCCTGCCATTATTGTGAGATCTGCACTTTGGGTCCTACTTCCTGCTCCCGATGACAGCTTCTGACTCAAAATGTGGTTTCAGACTAAAATATGACTACCATATTTTCTGGACTATTGAGCGCACCTGTCTATAAGCCGCTATTGAATTTATTCAAACAATTTCATGTGGCTGACCGGGTCTGATGTGACGAGGCTAAATGTATCGGCGGCACGGAGCTTGCTAGCTTGTAAAACCCCAACAAGCTTCATGCCACTGACACATGAGAAACACCGGAGTTTAAGTTCAAAGCGTCGGAAAAAAGTACCAGCTTATAGTCTGGAAAATACGGTAAATAAACTTATTAAACAGAGGAAATTAGAAACAAAGGCCTGCCTCTGATACAAGTCTGCCTGAAAAAGAGGCTTGATATGTTCATGGACACTATTGGAGGAAAGGCCGTAATTGGAAATGAAGAAAATAGTTGAAGTGAACAGTTTGGCAAAGGTTTAAGCACTAAACAGAAAAAATGAAAACCAATCAATATCTGGTATGACCATCAATTCTTCTGGATACACTGGAGCAGTTTTTCAGGGCAGTTAGATTGTTCCAGGTTTTATTTATGTGTTTATTTATTTTTCACAAAATGGCCCAAGAGTTCATTACTACTGACAGCTGCTTTATTGATTTAGTTCATATTTTATGACCCATTAAGTCTTATATTATTATTCTCTTCATCATCCTATTTGCTGTGCAGTGATTAAATCCAGTCCTGAAATAGTTTGCAACTATTTTGCAAGGCAGACTAAACCTCTGTGAGCTTATTAATTCCCTTTTCAAGCTTTAAAAACAGTTATACAGCAAAACAGTGAATACCGTACACTTCTAAATGGTACATTTTTTGATGAATTTTCCCATTTATTGCGATTTATTATCCAGCACAAACTAATAATGCCTCATCATAATGGGTAATGCCATGCTAATGCCACACATAATTACACAGGGCCAGCTGTGAGCTCACACACACACACACGCATATATTTTTAACGTTCAAGTGTATGAGCGAGTTTTTATATAAGGTGCTCAAGGTTTTATAGGCGGTAAAAGACCAGAATGTTTTACAGGCACAGATGTACATAGTCCGTAAACATTACTGACATGGCAGATTCAGGGGTGACATGCTCCAGTAATGATCACATTCACCCTCCTCCTCACATAAAGCTCGCCACTTTCAGGGAGTGAAGAGAACACGGGAGGCGAGGAGGAGGTTTATAGCGAGGTGAAGGAGAGAGATAAGAAGACAGACACACACACACACACACACACACACACACACACACACACACACACACACTAATTAAACAGCACTGTATTTGAACTCATGCATTCTTTGGTATATCAGCTGTTTATGTGAATATCACCTTGGGCTTAAATGGACCTAAACTTCTTAAGCTGACCTAAACAGTGCATTTAATTCCCCATATTATTATTTGTACATGGATGATATCACAAAAGCACATAATTAAACATGTTTAATATTCATCTTTGGATTATTATGTTGATATTCACGGAGATCTTTCCTGTATTGGATCTGTACAAATGGCTTGTTAATTAGTAAGATTCAACAAAGGCAGGTAAAACATGCGTCATACAGACATCTGAGACCTGATATTAATATCTACTTTGTGTGCCACACACAAGCAATCCCCCAAAGTCGCTCTTTTGTGCGAAAACAAAGAACCACTTCAGACTCGGTTAGCTACGAAGTAAAACTGTACTGTGTGATGAAAGATCATAACGGGCTGATTTATGTTAGAAAAAGGTCATCAGTGACTGGTGATGACTTTTTCAAGTCACTGTCGAGTGCTGGGTCAGTAGATGACCATATGTCACACAAACTATCAGCCAATTTGCGGCGGTTAGCAAAAAAAAATAATTACTTCTGTCGTCCATCTGGCTCCGAAACTACCTCCCTGATGTGTTTTCAGAAATGTCACAGATGATGATAATATTTTGGAACCGGATTAATTATATACAAACAGAAGGCAGTACCCATGCTGCCACAATGAAACATTTTTCATGGTTAACAACTTGGTGACACAGATGAGCATGACACTCTCAAAAAGAATGGAGTCTTGGCTGTGGTCACTGAGAAGCACAATTAGCTGAATAATTGCAGGCTGCAGTCTGTGCGACGAGGGCACTCAAACAGAAGTTTAACGAACAATTTAGGCTCAAAGTGAAATGAGCACACACAGCTTGGGAGGCTGATAAAATATTCCTGGAGTAGGTGCTACGGGGTGAATTTCTAAGCTGAGCGCAGCACAGTGAAGACAAAAGTTTTTAGTGCTAAAACAGTGATTTGAAATACTGCCATATCCTAATACTTTATTTATATAACATTTTTGTCACTTTAAAAAAAAGAAAAAAACAGTTTATTTTAATATGCATTCAATAAATGGGAAAATGATGACTTAGCTTAATGACTGTATCTGGCTTTAAAATGCACCTTTCTACACCTATATGGATCTTTTATGGACTGATAATTACACATTAACATTTTTATGACTATCTCACTCTTGTATTTTGTGTACTTCACTGACAAACCATGACACATAAATCCCAAAGCTTAATGACAAACTCCAAGCATAAATTACTTTTACAAATATAAATCTTACGACAGTATTAACAACTTTTTTCATTTGGGAGCAGCAAAAAAGCTGTAAAAACAATATGCTTCTCTGTTGAAACTGAAGTTAATAAACAGCTGCTGCAGACACAGATGAATCTTAGTTAGCTCCAAAACCAAAACAACAAGCTGAAAAATGCAAAAATAATTTCCATAAAGCTGAAGGAAACTGTAGAGGTGGTCTTTAACCCTTTAACAACTGAGCCTGCAAATTTCCACCTGGACTTTTTATGCTTATTTTGATTTCAAATTCAAATTTACCATGCAAAATCTAACATTCCTGTGCAGTTGCAGTGTTTATGTTCACTAAAAATCTAAAATCAAAATCCGTTATTTGTGTTTTTCTGCTATTCTTGCTTCATCGACACTGTTAATACACTCTTACAACAGGTAGTATAAAGTACATCAGCTGTTTTGCCGACTTCTGTGAGAGGCGCTAGTGAAATTACTGTAATGACACAACATTTTCTGTAAAGTGCAACATCTCAGCTCTCAGGAACCGTTGGAATTTTTCTGATTGCGCAAACTGTGACATAATACGGTAATCCAAATACTTATGTGCAGACCTGTCGCCTATGACACGCTCGGAATATAAGGGTTAATTGTCAGGAAGTTATGTTTTCAGCTGTGTGAGCTTGTTTATTGTTTGTTTGTCTGTCTGTTAGCTACTTTATAGAAAAATTAGCGAATAGATCTTGATTTTTTTTTTTAGATAAAGATAAAGACAAAATCACTGCCTCTGTTATCAGGCGATTGTTTGAACATCATAATGTTGCTATTTCACCACAAGAGGGCAACAGCGTTCAGTGCATAGCATCAGTACAGCTGGATTATGCCTTGGCAGAGATTTACACTCTGAGTTTGAATGTGTCATTACAAGATACACAAAGGCATTTGATTCATTGTAAATATGTTGTACTAAACAAGAATACATGCATATCTTACTAGTCTGAATTAGTGCCCATTTATATCATTCAGTCAGTGCAATGTGATATATTTCCAGAGCACACACTGGTGTTTTTAAGAGAGATAGAAGGGCTGGCTAAAGAGGCTGAAGGCTGCAGAAAAATAACTGATGCTGAACTGAGAGCTGATGCTCTGCGGGCAGTCTGTAAAATGCATGGCTACCCATAAGGGGTAAAACCAACAGTTTCGCTTATTGCCTTTTTTCTTGCTCTGATGCCATTCAGGTCTTTTGAGAAGGAACAGCGGACTGACTCCTCAAAAGACAAACTTTACTTTCATCTCGGAGCAGTAACCAGCAGGGACGCATCAGAAGATGGATCTGCAGGAACTAATCAGGATCGACTGTGAGACACTGATTGTGTCGAGGTTAATGCGGCAGGAACAATCTCTGCTGGACCTCCTTGATTAGATTGGAGATCTTGTCATTCCATCTTAGTGTTTTTTGTAAAGCGGTGTGCTCCCCGTGTAGTCGACTTGAGTCCGCTGAGCTCGCAGTGGCAGCATGGATTAATTGAGGAGACCGGCTTGTGGATTCATAACACCCAACACGGCTCTCCACAGTGTTTGCAGTGTAAAGGTCAGCGCTGTTGTTGGCAAGCTGAGATGCCAGTCTCACAAGCTCTTTCTGGTAGACTGACTCAGTGTCTGTAATCTAAAAAGTTTGTTGTCTGGAAACTTGGCCAGCTAGCATCCAAGTTCCCTAGGCAAGGCAAACATACAGCTATACATTTCATTTTCCAAGACCACAGCTTATTTTCGTGGGTCACCGGATCTGTTGTGGTGTATGTGCACATCATATTTTCCAAAAGCACAAAGAGTAACTTTGTGTTTTTATGTGGGTATGTGTGCAGTTATCATTTGTGCGATGCAGTGCTTATTTATTAACAATTTCTGGCTTCAAAAAAAGTCCCAAATGTAGCAGTATGAATTGGATTTATTTTTTAAGAAGCTGATCTGACAGCTGCTACTGTTGTCTCAGACTCCAGGCTGAGTTTACTTGAGTGATATAATTTACCAATAGTGTTCACAGTTCCCTGAGGGACCAACATAAAACATTATAAATCTATCTTTTTTCAGTACTTTCCCAGCTTTACTTCAACACAGTTATAACATCATACAGATACAGAGAAGAATAAAGGGTTCATTTTTATGGCTACTCACCATCAGACCACCTCATGGCGTCATCCAGTTGTGGCGGTAGCCCTTTCCACAGCGTGCTGTCTTTAGGGTAGCCCAGGTCCATACGTCTCAGGTGGTCATCGTACCGCCAGTAGTGGTTATCCTTGAAGAAGTAGGTTTTGTCGTTGTGCAGCCAAACAAAAGCTGCATCCACGCTTTCCACTGGGAGCCCGAAGTCACTGATGGGACGAGGGTAACCTTCTTCTACGTTATTGTCTTTGAATACCCAGTATTTGAGACCTGAAGGGTGAACACAAAGGTAACAATTTAAGACAGAAATAGTGCTTTCATAGTTTGACATACATCCACCAACGCATGATGAAGGACAGGCAGAAATCTGGGAGATATTTACCCTTGAAAAACACTATTTTGTGGTCCCCTGGCCTCTCATACACAGCGTCCACACTGTCCAGATTGGGAGGAAGGCCCCTCCAGAACCGATGAATCTGAGCTGGACGAAGAGATACCAGGTGCTTCTCTCGAGTTAGTCGCCAAAAGTACTTTCCTATGACAGAGAAACAGGACTGGTTTAGGTTTGAGCTTCTTCACGGTATTCTGCATGAATTCGTTAAAAGAAAAGTCGTGTGGTTTGCAAAAAAAAATAGTATACCGTATGCTGTGCTCTTATCACAAGTCCTAACTCTCTGCTCGGTCAGCAGGGCTAAGAAGAGACTAAGGGTCAAAGTAACGACAAATAAAGAAAAAAAGAGTTTTTTGTCCAGACTACAGATGAGATGTGATGGTGTGTAAACCTGCGATGCAACCCCTTGGAGGCACACATGACCTGGCTTTCTATCGATCACTGGAGCCCCCATCCCTTACTCTTTCCCTTCATATCTTATCCACTCACCTCTTTGCCCCTCTTCTCCCCCTCTGTCACTATCTATCTGTCTGCCTCTTGTACCATTAACACAAAGGCTGAAGAGCAGAGACGTTACGCAATCACATTAGACTCCCCTAAACATCTTCACTCCAACATTCAGCCAAAGTCCAAACAGAAAAACACATTTTCTCTCCATCTTTGATATCGGACAATAAAACACCTCTCCCCCACAAGATCTCTGCAGCAGCCTTTGATCTGTAAGTGGAATCCACAGTGGACCAGTCACATTTTCCCCACATCTAAGCTCTTGTTTTATCAGGACTGGGCTTCAGACACTGCACCTATTGCAGGGGGACACCAGCTAATTACCATAGGAAAATGCCAGCTAGCAAGCACGTGGATCGGTTTGTGATCTGAGGACAGGATGCTCCAACTTTTCCAGTGACTTTCAGCAAAATTTACAAAGTTACTAATTTCCACATAACTAAACTTCCAAAAAACCATTAGCCACCAGAAAAAGACTTAAAGTATCAAGGCACAGCTAAACTAGCGGTTTAATGATTATTTGTCAGATGGGGGGGCGAACTGTGCCGGCTAATGGCCTCACTTCCAGTTTTCTTTCAGTACCAAATGGTGCAATCATTGATGGATTACTGAGGGGGGAGGGGGGATACCAGGCACAAGTCCAGGGGCCCAAAGCATCAGGGAGCCACTGTATGAAGTGACTCAACATTTCTTATTGGAAAGTCACAGAGACACAAACTGATCCTAAAGTGACAAAAAATGATGCCACGGAGACACAAAAATAACCACAAAGAAATGCAGAACAGATGACAGAGATGCAAAACAACCCCCAGACACTTGAAACCAACCCAAAGAGACACAAAGTGACCACAAAGGAACATAAAACAGCTATCACAAATAGATGTCAATCCAAAGGCACAACACATCTACAAAGAGTGGTAAATACTTAAGAGTCCTTCACTTCATGATGACACTTCAAGACGTCACCCTACTTAAATTAGCTAGTATATTCCAGTTGTTACTTATTATAACTTTATGTAGCATAGAGCAGTCGTAAATATAATAATAATAATGCATAATCATAATCATAATCATCATAAAGCTACCTGTCTTTGATTTCTGCTGAGAGGGTTTCTGCCCTGCTTTCTCCTACACTCGATTATTCCCTTTCTCCTTTTAGATTTGAATACCTTTGAAAAAGAAGGCCTCTCCTCTTATTTGGGCCACGGCATCAAAGTGACTGGTGCATCTGTCTGGGGCATCTCGCGCCAGCCTGAGAGAGATAGATGAGCCGAGAGGAAAGACGGAGAAAGGACGAGGGGAAAGTTAAGGTGAATCGAACAGAGGAAGAGGAAAGAAATGGGAAAAGTTGTTCAAAGACCATTAAAATCAGCCATATACACTCCTATCTATTTTGTCTATAGAAAACATTTTAATCATAAGATATGCAGTTCATCAAAAGAAACCCAACTGAGTTAAAGTCATTTGCATAGTGAAATAAAAAAAAACAACAATGTGCTAATTGCACTCACCTGCTGAGTGACTTTGAATGTGTGCATGTGTGTTCATGTGATTCCTTCAATTAAACAGGCTAAACATGAGGTGAAATGCTGTCACACTGACATGGTGAGGTCTTGCAGTGCATTTATCCCAGGGGCTAATAAGTGATTTAAAGCACTGACGTGGTCGGCCTGCCAATGATGAAGCCATTAGCACCACAGACCTACCACTGTGAGTGGGAGGCCGAGAGCCCTCGTATTATCAACAAAGATCTCTATTCAGAGCTCTGTTAACAAGACGACCGCTGCCTAGTGGTCAGTGCTTGTGACCCTTGTCAAGTGTAATCTAGCTTTTACACACTTTATGACCAGATGAAAGCTTCGGAAAATGAATAATGAGGAGAGTGAAAGGCCGAAACTAGTGATGGAAAGTTTTTTATGCCTGTTCAGTTCAAAACTGCTGCGCGGTGTTTGTTTGAAAGTGTGTGTGGGCATGAAGGTCATGTGTTGATATCACTGTCATCATAGTTTGGAGAGTAGTGTACCCACTGCAGGCTTTGCTCTAAGAGCAATCAGGATATAGATAACCAGTCTCTGCTTCTGTTTAATAACATTTTCATAACTGAATCTATGACAACACTATGACAAGGAAATACAAACTGCTTGGTCCGTAATGGCCTGAAATAATGCTGTGCTGGATTGTAATTTTGAACAGAAATGCATAAGTGGCCAAAATTATGGCGCCCATCCATCATAAAAAAAAAAAACACCTGAAAGAAATAGAAAAAAATCTGAAAGGTGTTGCAATCCTTCATTTAACACAGCAGACACATTTTGATTTTCAATGTAACCTATTATCACAAATAATACAGCAAATGAAAATGGCATTAACTTAATATTTTGTAGCACACCTTTCTCACTGCAACCGCTCCTTGTAGCTCGAATTGCGATTATGCAACTGGTAGTTTGGATCCCTCTTCTTGTTCTGTCAGATTTAATGGGAGTCCAGCTCCAAATGTGGGTGTCAGCTCTTTCAGCTGGATGAGGCAACATTTGTTTTTAAGCCTTTACCTTGACCACACTACTTTCTACTCTCTCTTATTCATGCTGAATGTGGTGCACACACTGATGTCAAACAGCACACTGAGTACTTTTCTTCATTTATATTGATTAAATGACGAATTTGAAGACATCTGTGAAGCTAATAATGAGCATAGTCTGCATGAAACACCACTACGATCCATATATTAATCATCACTTTTAAAAAATATCAATATTTTTTGACAATTTCTTTTCATAGCTTTTCGTTTTATTCTGTGTCAAACCAAAGATATGCAGGTATGGGATAAAAACAAGCTTTTAACTACAAAACTTTTCAGGGAGAACAAAGCATCACATCAGTGAGGTGTCATGTGTATATGAGTCACACAATCCCAGCAATGTCAAGATAATACTACAGAGACATTTCCCGCTGAGGTTAGATACTGCCGTAGTACAACAACAATCATGGGACATACCAGACAAAGGATTTTTGAATCCAGGTCATCACTACAAAATTCACTTGTGGTTATGTGCCGTGCTGCATGCTAACCAGTCCCGCTGTCCTTTTATCAGGAGCAATGTGTTAAAAGCTTGTGCTGATCCTCAGGAGGATTCCTAATGATTCCTATGTACCTCGTCTATCCACTAGTGCCACCCTCATGTCAAGCTGTCAACTGGACTATTTTAAAAGCGTCCACAGAGGACAAACCTTAATGAGATCTGTCCTGCACTCCTGAGTAGAAAAATTCCACCACTACATATCCACTAATCATATTTATTACCTCCCCTCCCATGCCACCCTGAGACCAAATGATCACTGGGCAAGTTTCATGAACCCAGATGTTCTAGAAATTTCAAACGATAAAAACATTACTTAGTGAGGTAAGCCATTGGCCTTTAGACGCAGCACATTAACACTTGCACTTGAAGAGTATTTTACACTGGTGATTTATCTGTATGTTCTTAGGCCAATAATTATAATATAAATATATATTTCTGCATTTTCAAACTGAAATATGGTGGAGCATCTCAATTAATGTGATAAAAGAAGCATATCAGGAATCAGAGTGTAAAAAAAAAAGTCACAATTGAGTGACAAAGTTGAACCTGCTAGCTAAAAGTAACAAAGAGTTAAAGCAGATAAAAGTTATTACTGCTTAAAGTATTGATCAAATTGTGGTGCTATAAAAGCAAACTTACACCAACTGACTTAAACACTACCTATTTCATACCAGATACTTTTCAGGATCCAAGCAAGATCCCATCCTTTGATCTTTTACAATACAATACGATACGATACGATATCCTTTATTGTCCCTGTGGGGAAATTTGCTTTGAACTCGAATGCTGCACACAAAATTATTTGGTAATGTTGCACACAAGTGGACAGACATAAACAATGAACACATCAGGGACATGACAGATTGTGCTGATGAATGGGTTACACTGGCAGGATTGAGGGTGTAACAAAAAAAGGTTAGGACTGTCGTACAGACTCCACATTGCAACATTTTAGGCTGCAAGAGAGCCTTTTTTACTTTCAGCTTTGCCTTTTAGTGTTCATCTATCGGGATATTTATTACAGCTTCTGTTGCAACATCTCTACCAGTGCAGTGGACAGAGAGACCTGAGGGAGCCGGGAAACGAATGAATCATGAGTGTGTTTGAGAAGAGCAGGAGGGAAAAAAAAGACAGAAAACACACAAGATGAAGCATTATTGATGAAGAGGTTGAAGTGGACCATTCCATATGTTCGACTACCGGCATCACTAAAAGCACACAAGGTCTCCACTACTTACAGTAATGTGGATCTGTTTTCAGGGAGGTCCAACAGGACGGGGGGCTCAGCGGTCTGGGAGGGGTCGCCTGGTCGATTTGTGTGGGACACTGAGTCTCTGACGCCTGGGGAGGAAAAATTACATTTCAAAAGAGCACACAAAAGAGAAGACAATCAAATGAGTAGTTTAGTAAAAACAATCATCTGAAAATTTTCACCGCTGAATACATTTTTATGGATGGTTGATCAGACGAAGGAAACATTCATCCATTCATCTTCTACACCTGGTTTATCCAATTGGCTCTGATCTGTTAGCTCACTCCTTCGCCTTATTGCATGCGTTCATTTTATTGTATCACTAGTATAGCGGTCTTGTCTTAGTGTCTGTGCTTATCTTTAATTCAGTTAAATTCAATTAATCTTCCTCCTCTGCTGTCCTGTCCTTCAGCATTCCCTCCTGCACTTCATTTTCGCCTCCGTGATCATTAGTCTCTCCCCTGCACACTGCTACTCTCTGTATCAGGGAATGGTGTGATAAGGTCATACGCCATAAAGAGGTCCAATTAACTCGGTCCGTGTTTTCATTAATCAATAACCTTCCTCTATGGGACTCATCAATTCCCTTCCCACCCCGCACACACACAGAGTGGATGGATGTACTGTATCTTGGTACCGTAGAGCTGCCAGACGCGGACTTTGTCTTCATAGGGTAGATCGTATTTCAGAGGGTCTCCCACAGGACCCTGGTAGTACGGTCTCATGATGCTCTCCATGGCTGAGGTGTGGACCAAGCCGATGGCGTGACCGAACTCATGGACAGCGACTGCGAACAGATCCATCCCGTGAGACTCTGAGAAGAAACACAGAGAGCGAGGGAAACCATCATTATGCTTGTATTGATTTAGAAATATGATTTTACACATCCTACATCCACAGACACTGCAAATGGATCAGGAACGGGATTGAAAAGTTGCAATTTCTATATTACTTAGGAAAGAGTATTAACCTCCCCCACGTACTTGCCACATTTTAGTCTTTCTGATCATTACACTTACTTTGGTGATTTCATTTATTGAAGGAAATATGCTGTCCAGTCCCACCTTACCCTTAAAAGTAATTATAACAAGTGGTTCAGGTCCTGTAGCAGCAAAGCAGCCCACACCATCCCACTACCACCACCATGTCTCATTGTTGGTGAGATGTTGTTCTGTGGCATGCAGCATTAACTTTACACCGTATGTAAGGGTCTCCCAAAAAGTTCCACCTTTGACTGATCACTCCACAGGATGTTATCCCAAAAATCTTGGGGTTAATCTAGATATTTGTTTTAAACAAATCCCAGACAAGCCTCTATGTTTTTGATCAGGAGTGGTTTGTGTCTGGATGCCATTTCTGCCCAGTGTCTGGTTTAATGTGGAATCACGTGACTTTAACTGAGGTAAGTGAGGCCTGCAGGTCTGTTGAGATTTGTCCTGGTTGATATGTTGACGCCCTCTTGGACAGATTTTGGTAATCCAACCCCTCTTCACACTGTGCCATGTTTTCTCCATTTGTGATTAATGACGCTCACTGTGGTTTACTGTCGTCCCAGAGCCTTAGGAATGACTTTGTAACTCTGATAAATGTCAATGACTTTGATTTGCATCCGTACTTGAGTCTCTCCAGAAAGTGACATCATGTGCTGCTTTGTGAGACCCTTTATCAGACTCTACAAAGCCAGACAGCTTCTGTTTAAGTGATGGCTAGATTCAACAAGCATGGCAGTAATCATACATGTGGCTGATGAAACTGAACCCAATTGGGAAATGAATTTAGCAGTTTAGTAAGGGGGCAATTAATTTTTCACACAGGGCAGAGTGGGGCTGGAGAGCATTTATCCTTCAATTAATAAAACCATCATTAAAAAACAGCATATGTCTTATGTTAAAACTAGTTGGATGATCAGAAAAATTAAAGTGTGACAAATACATAGAAATAAAAGATGTCAGTAGGAAGGCAAATACTTGTTCACAGCACTGTATATCCAGGAAGCAAGTGTCAGTAATTGTGCGTACAACATATTTTCCTTCACTACAACAGCTCCTGTCCAGTGTGACAGTAAATTACTTAACAAGAAAACTGCACACTCAAAATCTTCAACGCAGCCTCTCTTCCCTTGACCTGCACCATTTGGACCGGTGCAAGGAAACTAAGTTTTCCCTTTGAAAGTGTGAGACGACATAATAACCTTTTATAAACCATCAAATACTTGTAGCGTAGTTTAACCTTTGCAATATCACCTTCGGCTTTGCTGGAGATCACCTAGCTGCTTACAGTTTGTGATGTTTTTAGAAGCAACATGGCCCCTGTTTGGATGTTTTTTTTTTATTATCCCTTTTATGAGTGAACTCTATAGGTTGCAAGTTAAGAGGCATGACAGACAGCTCTGGTGGCTGTGAGTGCTGTTAGGAATGTGGTGTAGTGAGATAACTATGGTAATACTGCCTGAGCCCCTGGGCTGCCAATCAAAACCTAAGTGTGGAAAGACACCTAAAGAGGCTGCAGGCTAATAAAGCACATTTCCCTGGATGTTCGGTTGAAAAGAAAAGGCAAAGCTTCCAAAAACTCCTTGTCTGGCTCTGCTAAGCAAGACAAAACCTGAGGTTTAGAGATTTAGATTTGCAAAATGTGAGTGCTAGCGTGTCGAGCCAAGCTAGCTTAGAGTTCCTCGGTGGCTAGGATCAAGTCTGCATTCTGTTAACCTTATGTTGGCCTCGACGTGGGAACATCTCAGCGCTGCGCTCTGTCTAAAGACAAAGGACAATTGGAGACGAGCACTTGTGCTTACAACACCTGGGATATTCAGAAGCCAAATGCCAACTCTAATCTACACTAGCACAAGGCGGAGAGAGGAAAGGTGGATAAAACGAGGGATCGGGGGAGAGAGCAGGGTTTCAGAACAAAGTAGGAACCATGTCACGGTATTTACAGTCCATCCGAGGGTGACAGGAAGAAAAAAAACCAGCAGCGCCTGCAGACAAAGTCAGTCCTGAGAGATTTGAGTGGATGAACAAGTGCACAGGATCGCAGTAAACACAAGAAAAACATTAATGTTTTCAATTGTAAATGATATTTTGATTTCCAGAGTATCATAACAAACACCAGTAAAAAAAATCTCATTACACTGACGCACAGTATATATACAGGACAGTAATAGGGAACTATAGCATCATGTATCCAGAATGCTACAAACACAGCATGTGGCATTTGGTTAAAAGTTTAATAAGGAGGGTGATCCATAAGGTAGATGGAAAGAAAGAGGAACACAGTTAGCCCAGGGCGATGCCTTTGTTCTGATGTGAATCCATGTAGGACTGTAACCTTGCATTACCTTGTCTCACAATGACTTGAGTTTCTGAGGTGTAAGATTTTTATTTTATTTTTTTAAATCATTGATTTGGAGTTTAACATTGTCCAAATTGTCAAGGATAAATGTCCTCCCTTAAAAAAACCCAGACTCAACTCATCCATACAAGCAGCTTACACTGTTACATTTCATTGTGAAACAAAGTCCACATAAGGAGATTCACAGGGTATTAGTCAGGGTAGCAACAGTGTCTGCTGCTTGTTTCCCAAACCCGCCACAACCTTAACTGCATGTCTATTACTGTAACCATGACAATGAAGGTTACCCTGATGTTTCCCTGAACCAAAACTAAACTGTTTTTCTGCCCAAACCCCACCAACAAGCAGAGGATAAAAATATCTGCACAATATTTATCCTGCTGCTGGTATGTGGGAATAAGTGCGGAGATGCTTCCAGGTAAAAGTCTTGCTGACATTATGGGGTCTCAGTTGTTAGAGTAGTATTGTCCAAGCAAAGGAACCAGTGTATTGGTTGAATTCACAAGCAGCCTAAATATCTATTCTCCTGATATCTGCAGCCACAGTTGACCCACATATTTTGCTGCTGCATTATTCACCCGTACAGTGAGGATATCATCACTCATACAGTATGTAGATTATTGGAAAGCAGCTACTGCAAATCCTTAATTTAGTTCTGTACTCCAATACATCTCAGTCCTCCAGTTGCTGAAACTCAAATGGAAAGCAGGTCATATCAATATTACAGAAGAGGAATGGACTTGAATCCCTAAAACTATCAGGGGAAAAAAAAGTATCCGGAGAAAAGAAAATTAGATTTTGAAATATTAATCAAAGTTTAGTGAACTCCATCAAACCTCCAAGAAGCGAAGCCTAAACAGGAGTCGGAAACGTGAACGCTCATGTATAAGTTATGGAGGATCTGGAAATCAAATAATTGTGACCACAAACTGAGCGGGACATGTGACAGAAATAAACTTGTCAGTGCTCTCTGGTGAACACGCTGTGTAATACTGACACCCTTTCAAAATGACCTCAATCGTATCTTTTTTCTTGTTACTAATCTGCAGACACGGGCCGATCGTGTTGAGCAGGGTTCGAATAAATAACCAAGCGCATGACGCACAAGCTTTACTCTCAAGGACTGATTCAGGGGGTTGAAAAAAAAAAACAAAACCCAAACAGGCAGTCAAGCAAAGCATAGAGAGGAGGCTGAGGCAGAGTCTAAGGTAGAGATAAAGTCCAAAAAAAACAAGCGAGCTATGAGCTGAGAAACAGAAAGCTGGAGAGCAATGGCACGAAGCACTGAGTGGTGGAGACTGGGAGTCTATCTATACATACTGAGGAGCTGGGCTGATGAGCAGAGTGGAAACATTCGAGCGGAGGGGTGGGGAGGATCAGGTGATGGATACAAAGAGCTATTGAGTCACGTCAAAATGAACTGAGAGGAATGGAAATCAGCATCAGCTCCTTTTGTGAACATTTAGTGTGTTAAATTAGGCAAGATGGCAGCTCCAGGAAAAATGATCCTTTTAGCTACAGAGCAGCATGGTGGGCTGCTGCACCCACCAGGAGATGTTGTTGAAACTGTCACATCAATGGACCAAAATCTAATTAATACGTTTTCAGTTAGTAGCAATGAGCAACAATCGACAATGTAGATGCTGAACAATCAATGGATGAGCGAGAAGAAACGATGCAACTGGTTATTTTTTCCTGACCAACAAAATTCTGGAAAGGTTAGAAGTACACAAATAATACTTCTCTATGGCTGGATTTCTTTGTATAATACAACCACTGGCTGCTTTGATTACAGCAATGGGTCATACGCTCAGGTGGATGTGAACAGATCCTCCTGTAACTAACCCACAGAGAAGTATCGCTCCTCTCTGCACAGCCACAGAGCTCTAAGAAATGGGTTTTGGGGTTTTTCAGCCTTTTTGTTTTGGTTTTATGCAGCTTTGCTCGGCCCTCGCTGCTTTCATCAGCTTTGTTTACAGTCGCCGCAGGCAGCTCCTCTCAGGGGGGACGGATATTTCCCTCAGGAGTCGGCAGAAACAGATAAAAAGGAAAACTGTTGCCAGGTGGACAGAAACATGCCTTTGTATGAATACTAATGTTGCTCCGTGTCTGATGTGTAAATTGTACAACTGTCTGCTAACATGTTGCTACAATATCAATTATGTCATAGCACGTCCATGTTGTGTTTCACAGTTAATGCAGGTGTAAGAAGCAGAGGACAGTGTAACAGAGGTGCACTGTGATAACTGGCACTGGCAGCACTCAATTAACTGTAGGTGTAAGCGATAGGTCACGTATTATTATTCGGTGCATCTATGGTGTTGTAGAATGAGCTAAATGGCAGGATGTAACTTCTGAGTACCACATTGCTTTAGAGTTACATAGTTAATTGGGCAACTATTATTCTTTGAAGTGCATTACAAAGAAAGAGATAAACTGAAGTGCTATAATTAGCCAGCACCTTGACCTGGGGGTGAGTCCCAGAGTGCTACACGCGTTTACGAAGACAGTCTCAAAGTACAAAAAGTATGAGAGAGACCACAAGGACAGAGACAAAACTTTCAATGTAAGTTTCAAGGAAAGTTTTGTCTTACTTTTTTAGGTTTCCATGTATATCTGAAGCTACATAAGCACTGAGAATTAGGATGTCATAGACAGCAGAGTTGTCTTTATTGGATTGACTGGTAATAAGAAACAGCTTTGACCCCTTTTCGAAGTGCAGGCCCAGGGGAAGAGGCAGATGCCTGATTTACAAATGAAGAAGCCTGATGTGTTTTATCTGATGTACATGTCGCCCTTCATCACAGAGAGTGAAAAAGTAGCCCTGAAAGGAGGAACATCTAACAAGGTAAAGATGATTCACAGCCAGCATCTTTTTTTTTTCTTTTTTACTCTTCTTCAGAGTTTAACACTCGGGCCGACTTCCATCTGGCTGCCACGGCTGGTGAGTAATTTCTGACTAAAAACATTTTTCTTTGCACAGAGAATTTTATTTGATTTAATTCTCTTTTTTAAATCAACACTGGTCCATAAAAGGCAATTGTGTGGTTTGAAGAGACAAATAGATTGGGGTCATGAGGACAAGAAAAGACCTCCTATCCCTCCCTTTAACTGCCCTGCCCTCATTAATCTAAACCCCATCGATGCAGATGATGACATAAACTACTAGCGCATGATGTCAGGAAACCACTGCAGTCTGCTGGGAAGTAGCAAACTGAGCTGGAGTAACCCATGGTTCCCAGTTTTAAAAGGGAAAAAACTAAATATCTAAAGGATCACAGGATATTTCCAGGATATAAGACTAATGAGATCAACAGGAATCAGGACCTTAGAATAAATGAGTTTGGCAATTTTTAATTTAATAGAATGTTTGAGTTTTTTCTTTATAAATTTCCAACTTTTGAGAGTATCTGAATTTTTTCTTGAAAATTTGTGACTTTAATCCAAGAGAATTTTCCATTTTGTTCCTTATTTCCTGAAGTTACTTATTTTTAGTTCTTGTACATTTTCAGTGTCACAGGAATATTGAAATGATACAATGTCATATAAATTATATCAATCTCACAGTTTGAACAGCAAAAATGCAAAAAGGACAAAGTCAAAATAGTTTTTCAGGATATTTTACTTGCATTTCTCAATCTCCAGATGTTTTCCAGGAGTTGAAAATAGGTTTAAAATATTCCAGGTTTTCCAGGATACAAGGTGCCATCCATACCTGTGCTTTCAGCTTTAGGTTTCAGATTTTATCTTCATAGTGAGTCTGCAGGTGCCCATCTTTAAGGACTGCATACACCATGAAGAACTGCTTTTACCTAACGAACCACATGTAC